>APFE031574234.1:0-25214 GCA_000404065.3 Pinus taeda | reverse complement strand
GGGGGGGCTAATCCCCCCCGGCTGGGGGGTTTGGGGGGGCAGCGTTCCCCTGGCGAGGGTTCGAGGGAAGCGCCCCCGAAGCTAAAAATAGATGTAAAATTGCCTTATAAAAATCTAGTAATTTCTAGTCAATCTGGGTCGTTCATTAGGCGAATGATCTGACGGTAGAAGTTATGTTTAATTTAGGGTTTGTTTCCCTAGAAGGAAACCCCTCACTATATATGAGGGAATTGTATTGAGTCTATGTATATTTGTATTCTGAGTGAGGAAGAGAGAGAAGATTGAGAACGAAGAGTGTGTTACAGTGAATCTGTTGTAGGTTGTATCTCTTTAGTTTGCTGGATAATATAATAAAAGAAGGACTAGTTGTTTCTCCATGGATGTAGCCCAAACTGGGTGAACCACGTATATCTGTGTCTCTCTTGTTTTATGTTTTTTCTATTTTTATAGTTTTGCAATATTTTATGTGTTCCATTGCTCCGTAATACATAATTTTCTAACACTTTGGCTGCTTGCTTCTTTTCCTCCAAAAGTCTCTTGTACGTGGCCATTCTCTTCCAACATCTAGAAACATAATGGTTATCCAAACCACAAAAGGAACATGCAATTCTTTTTCCATGCTTTACAAAATCAAAAGGAATGTGTTTAGAACCAAATTTATACCTGCCTCTTTCACCTTTATTTCCTTCATGAGGAGGTGAAGCAAACGAAGAAGTGGCTCCCTTTGGAACACCATCACTTTCTTCAAGGCTGTCAAAGTTTCCACAACTCTTTGGTTCAAGTGTGTGCTTCTGAAAACCTGCATCCTGCGAATGATGTTTCGAGCTATTTCATTCCTCCTTAATACAATCCTCATGCTTCTGAGGTAGAGGACCTGCAATGAAACTCATTTTTGGAACTGTTTCAATGGCCTTCATGGCAGCTTTGGAACTCTCTCCATAAGACTGTCCATAGCCAAGACCAAAATACTTAGGCCTTTCCTCAACCATTATTGGCTCAACAATACCTTCTACATGGTTTCCCAATCCTTTTCCTTCATAGCCCATCTTGGACATTAGCTTGGAACCTATGCCTCTGGTATGTTCTTCAAAAGAACCAATATAAGCATTCTTAGAAGAATTTGAAGACAAACAGGAATGGTTTACCTCTTCTTCAAGCTGATACTTGGCCAAGGCTTCTTTGGCAACAAAGATTTGTGACTCCAACTCATGCATCCTTTTCAGGTTCATATTTGCAATATGAAGTTGCCTCTCCATTTCCTGCAATTTGCCAGAAAGCATCTACTTCTCTTCCTCCACGGAATTCAACTACTCTCTAAGTATGCTGCTCTTCCTTCCCTCCTCATACATTTCTCTCACCATATCCATCATGGTGGACAAGTCTTGCTTCAGGTCTCCATTAAAGGAACTTGGGAAGCAAGAAGAATTTGCGAACTCACTTGTAGAAGTTGTCATTTTCAAAGTGCACAAAAGAACTTCAAACAAGATTATTAAAGAGCTTATTCAGTAACCTCTTGCAACAATCTTTTGTGCTTCAAGGATTTCCCTGAGGTCCTTTGGGATAGAAGAATGCCTTCAACCCTTCTTCCTTCTTGTACTTCCTAGACTAAGCTATCAATAGCTTTCCCTTCACCTCTGCAAACTCAAACAATAGTCAGTCTCCAACCAAGCATACAATCAATGAGGCAATCAATCCTTGACTGTCCAAGCACCTTTCAGACAAGCAATCTTTGTCCTGTCAATCAAGCATTCTGCTACAACCTTCTTTGAAGGTGGGGTTAATCAATCTTAAGCTTTGATACCACCTGATCTGAAAATGGGGCTCTTAGGCTTCTTGTCTAACTTACAAGAACCTCTCTCACTTCCAAAGCTTTAAATTTTCCCAAGTCTTAATGATTAACCAATGCGAAATTAAGAAATGCTTAAAAATATAGGTGTATGCTTGTATTTGTTGTTTACTATTGAGCGCTTATGTTCATTTTCTTATGCTGATGTGAAACACAAATAACAGTAAATAAAGCAGCAATTCAACAAACCCATTAGACAAAAATATAATATGGAGTTCACCCTGATATCTTGGGCTATGTCTCCTGGAGCTCTAATCAACTCAATTAGGCTCTCTGGGATTATGGCTTCAATTCTTTTACAAGTGCTACACTTAACTCCATTGGTTTACAGCTAAACCAATGGGCTTAGAATGACAACTTACCGCTAGTTGTCCTTTTTCTGCAGACAGGTCTAGGCTTATCTGGACTTGACTCCTTCAGTCAGTGCTCTAAGCATCTCGAGCTTCTGGCTTCTCTGACTCCCTCAGAATTATGCATTTGTCTCTGGAACTCTTTCTCTTGTCTTCGACACACCTCAGACAACCATCCACAGCTCGATCATTTGATCTCCTGTTGTGCTGCAACTTCAATGCAGCCTCATGGCTCTTTAGAAGTCTATTAGAGCTCTCTGGCTCTACGGCTCTACCTCCAACCTTTGGTGGCTCTACCTATTATAGTGAGCTCAATTTGAGTCTCACATAATATATACAATCAGTAATACTATACTTGGATCCCCCAAGTCTCTCTGGAGTACACAGACTCTCTGGAGTACTCTCTCTATCTTTGTCTTAAACCTGGCTCACTTGTTGTCTTTTCTTCTTCAGGTCAGCGTGGCTCTGGTTTCTCTGCTTCCAAGTCTGCTTACTGCTTCCTGGGCTACGCTTTCTCCTCTCTATCAGTCTGTGGCTTTTAAGCTAGTCTTCTTTCCCGCTGTTCGTTTCGGCTTCTCGGCTTTCTAGTTCCCTGCCTCCATTCGTTCAAATCCCTTCTTTCGGCGGTTACAGTAACTGCATAACGCCTTATAGGGAGGTGGCCACCTATTCCTTTAACGGATGAGCATGTCAGGTTCACCAGAAACACTCGATCGTTTGAAATGGCTGTTATTTTCGTTTACTCCAAGAATGACTGTGAAACATGAACCTTTGCCAACTCATCATCCATGTCGAACTTTAGAATCCCACATAATTAGCTTTATAACTTCGTCAAATCTGATCATCCATCAAGTTGCATCTCCACCGTTGATCTAGACCCTCCAGATCCTACGGTCATTGCACATATTGAGCGGATAACTTGCTCGACGTTTACCCATCTTATGTGAGCGTTTTTCTCTCTCTTCCGTCGGACGCGTGTCACTCGCTGTGTGGCATCAGGCAAGACTCGGTCTAAACCGCTTACCGCTCAAAGCCCCTCCAATATCCTGCCGGTTTCTATGGAATCCCGCCTTGGATAGAACCGAAACACTTTCTGCTACATTTCATGACTTTTCAGGTCCGGGCGCATGTGGCTCTCCTTCTTCGAGGGGTTTTCCCTGTGATATGCGATTTTCCTCCCTCATTGACTTAAACCATCGCTGACTTTGCTAATTCGCGACAATGCGTGTTACCATGTTCTGCCTCCCTGCGCGCTTGATCGATGGCCCTCATTGATTGGCGTTGATCGCATTTAGTAACTGTCATGAGGATTCCTTTGATAAGCTTGATCTTCACAAGATTTTTAATCTTTGGCATAAATTATAGAGAGTTCATGAAGACTTAGAGAGTTTCAGGATCCATTTTGGATCAGATTCTTATGAAAAAGCCATAGAGTGTGTTGATGACAATGGCAAACCAAGAGGCTTACAAGGTAAGAAGAAAGCTACATTAGTTAGGATGGTGACAATTATGCAAGCAAAGTGTAGCCTCATGAAAGGGTGTAATTTATTCGCAGTGCATATTTCTAGTGATAAGGGTAAGGAAGTTGAGGATATGGATGTGTTGAGTAGGTACCCAGTTTTACAGCACTTCAACGATGTATTTCCTGAGGACATTATAAAGTTGCCACCTCACAGGGAGGTAGATTTTTCTATTGAGTTAGTACCAAGGGCAGATCCAACATCAAAAGCACCTTACAAGATGAGAACACCTGAGTTGGTTGAGTTAAAATGCAGTTGAAGGAAATGTTGGACAAGGGATACATTAGGCCAAGAGTGTCACCATGGGGTGCACCGGTATTGTTCGTAAAGAAGAAAGATGGAAAAATCAAATTATGCATTAACTACAGGTAGTTGAACAAAGTGACCATCAAGAACAGGTACCCTTTGCCAAGAATTGATGACTTGTTTGATCAACTAAAGGGAGCAGCAGTTTTCTTGAAGATTGATCTGAAATCCAAATACCAGTAGGTATGGATCAAAGAGGACATTTACAAGACTGCGCTATGGACTAGGTATGGGCATTATGAGTTTGTTGTTGTTCCATTTGGCTTAACTAATCCTCCAGCTACATTCATGTGCTTGATGAATATTTTGTTGCGTCGATATTTGGATAAGTTTGTTATTGCGTTCATTGATGATAGACTAGTATATTCTAAAAAAGAGGAAGAGCATGCTGAGTATTTAGCAACAGTGTTGAGGTTATTGCGATAGCATCAGTTGTATGCTAAGCTCAACAAGTGTAGTTTCTTTTAGACTGAGGTACACTACTTGGGCCATGTTGTCTCCAAGGAGGGAATTGCAGTAGATCCAGGAAAGATAAGAGCTACCATGGAGTGGGTAGCTCCTAAGGGTGAGGATGAGGTGATATCTTTCATGGGTTTGGTAGGCTAGTATAGGAGGTTCATCAAGAACTTCTTGCAAATTGCTTGTCCTATCACATCATTGCAAAGAAAAGGTAAGAAGTTTGAATGGACTGAGGAGTGTGAGGCTAGCTTTGAGCAACTTAAGCAGTTGTTGGCGCATGCACCAATGTTACAGATTGCAGATTCGAACAAAGATTTTTTGGTATGCATGGATGCTTACAAGAGAGGGCTTGGTGGATTCCTTATGCAATATGGACAAGTAGTATGTTATGAGTCCCATAAACTAAATGAGCACAAGCAAAACTACCCGACACATGATCTTGAGTTACTAGTGATCATACATGCATTGAAGATGTGGAGACACTATCTTCATGGAAAGAGGTTTGTACTTATGAGTGATCACATTGGGTTGAGGTATTTGTTTAACCAACTGAATCTAAATGCCAGGCAGGCTAGATGGTTGGCCATGATCAACGAGTTTGATTTCGAGATCAGGTACAACAAAGGTAAGGAGAACAGGGTGGAAAATTCTCTTAGCAGCCGAGTATAGGTAAATCACTTGGCAGCTATGAGCTCCTATGGGACGGACTTACATGATAGGATCTTGCAGGAAAGTCAACGAGATGTCAGTTATATGGAGATTAAGCATAGGTTGCAGTAGGATGTTGGTACAGGTACATGTGCAGGTATAAGTGCAGGTGCATAGGGTATGTATTATTGTCTTACAGCAAATGGGTTGGTCAGGTTCTGAGAGAGGATATATGTACTTGATAGTAGTGAGCTCAAGAAGGTGATATTGAGGGAGTTTCACACGAAACCTTATTCAAGTCACCCAGGTTATCAAAACAGATTAACTGCAGTGAAGAAATTTTATTATTGGTCGAATCTGAAGAGGTATGTAGCAGAGTTCGTGGCTAGATGTTTTGATTATTTGTGAGTGAAAGCAGAATGTAAGCATCAAGGTGGACTGCTACAACGGATTGCAATTCCAAAATGGAAATGAGAGGTTATTTCCATGGACTTCATTATAAGTTTTCCGAAGACAGTGAGACATCATGATTCCATTATGTTCATTGTGGACAGATTAACAAAGGTTACACACTTCATTTCGGTTAAGTCTAAATTCTCAGCTAGCAATGTAGCATAGGTATTCATCAGATATGTGGTCAAATTGCATGGTATTCCAAAGAATATTGTGTAAGACATGGATGTGAAGTTCACTTCCAAGTTTTGGAAGGAGTTATTTGCAAGTTTGGGCACAGAGTTGGCCTTTAGCACAACTTATCATCCACAGATTGATGGGCAGACAAAGAGGGTCAACAAGATATTGGAGGACATGTTGAGAATGTGTGTGATGCATTAGCAATGTAAGTGGGAAGAGTACCTTCCACTGGTTGAGTTCGCATACAACAACAGTTATCAAGAGTCATTGAGGATGAGTCCTTTTGAGGCATTGTATGGGCAGAGTTGTAACACTCCCATCAGTTGGAGTGATCTGGTTAACAGAGTGTTGATTGGACCAGATATGTTGGCAGACATGGAATAGGAAATGAAGTTGATCAATAATAATCTAAAGATAGCAGAGGATAAGCAGAAGAGTTATGCATATGGGAACAAGTTGTTCAAGGAGTTCCAGGTTGGGGAACATGTGTACTTGTGCATCAAACCAAAGAAGATCTCCTTGCAAATTGGACCTTGTGCCAAGCTGGAACCACAGTTTTGTGTACCCTTCAGTATTGTTGAGAGGATTGGGCCAGTAGCCTATCGACTTGCACTGCCTCCAATAGTGAAATTCCATGATGTTTTCAATGTATCTTTGCTTAAGAAGTATGTTAAGGATGGTGATAATGTGATTGATTGGTTTGTATTGGAGGTGGAACCAGATGGAGAATTCCAATCGGGGCCTTATTTTATATTGTAGAAAAAGGTTCTCATGCTCCGAAACCAAGCAATCGAGCAAGCTAAGGTGCAATGGAATCACTTTGGGCCCGATGAAGCTACATGCGAAATGGTAGATCAGATGCGGGCTATGTATCCTTCCTTGTTTGCCAGTAGAGGCAAAGAAGTTTTGGCTTGGTGTTTTTGTGTGAGTTTGGTATATGCTTTGGTATATGTTTTGGTATATGTTTTTATGATGTTGGTTTATGTACATATGTATATGGATGTAAATACCGCCACAAGTTGTGTTATAAAGCTCCAATATTCGGTATGTTCTTATGATGTCATGTTATTATGTTGTTATGTTGGTTGCTTATTAGCATGTTAATCATTGTAAATACTACATCAAGCTAAGTTATAAAGCTCCATCGGTAGTATATATTTTGCTTACAACGGTTTTGTGGTTATAGGTGTTGTTGAACACCGAGGACAATGTTCCCCCAAGGGGGAGGGTTCTGTAACATCCCTAGTGAAAATTCCATGCAATAAAAGTAAATAAAGGAAAAATAATAACCACGGATGATGGGACACTTATTCCAAGCTAAATGTTGGGCAATCCTAGTGATGGGGATCACTTTCTATTGTTTATGGCTAAGGAAATTAGCAAAAGAAATGGCTAAGGAAATTGGCAAATGCAATGGCTAAGGCTTTGGGAAGGAAAAATGGCATTTTTAGCACATCTATTTATGAATTAAATGGAAATTAGGACAAAAGGGAGGTGAAAGGTCGCAGGTTGCATGTAAGGAGGAAATTGAAGGAAAATAATGGAAAATGAAGAAAATAGAGGCCTCATTCATAAAAAGGCTTCAAAGGATCAGTTGGTAACCTTTTTTTAGTTCAGTTTTGGAGCTATCTCATTATTCTCTCTCTCTCTCTCTCTCATACTCTTGGAGACTTAGAGTTTTCTTGGAGCACTCTTGGAGGGTGTGGAATACTTGGATTCTTGGAGGAAGAAGGAAAAGGAAGAGCAAAAAATGCGAGAATGCATCGGGATCAGTAGCTACATCATATTTGCTTGCAGGTACCGAGTTGCATGTATGTTTTCTTCACTCTAAGTTTTGGATTGCATGGCATATGCATGTGGATTTTTGGTTATGATCTGTCATTGGCATGGAGGATGGTTAGGATTGATATTGGATTGCCTAGCCTTTCCATTTCCTAGATAGCCATGGTGATTGTGGGTTTATTTTCATTGTTGTGTTTTTGGTTGGTTCTCATGTTTCCTTAGCTTGGGTTGAGTTACTAGTCTTGGAGCCTTGGTTGGACAAATGCTCTGGATCCCTGGAACAACTTGGGTTGAGTTACTAGTCCTGAAGCCTTGGTTGGACAAACGCTCTGGAGCCCTCGATGGGTTGAGTTACTAGTCCTGGAGACTTGGTTGGACAAACACTCTGGATCCCAGTAAAAGTTGTGGGTTGAGTTACTAGTCCTGGAACCTTGGTTGGACAAACACTCTAGAGCCCTGGAAGGCTTGGATAGAGACCAATCTGATGATGGTTTGGTGATGTTCGACCACGAGGTGGAATCATTATTTGATGGGTTGAGGTGGATGGCCTCTGGAAGCCCTGGATGGTTTTTTATTGATGTGTTCTATGAGATCCCACATTCATGCTTGGAATATGGCACGGGGGTGAATGGCTGAAAAGAGATTTGGCTCAACCATTCTACGGTCGGGTGGAATGTGGAAGTCCCAACCCGAGTTTGGATTTTGCATCATTAAGGAAAGGTTATTTCTCCTTGTATTTCTATGAGCATTTTGATGGATTATATGTGATCTATATGGTTGTAATTTTGTGAGTATTTATGCTACTATCATGTTGGTTATGTATGTATTTTATGACAGTATCCATGTGTGGCTCTCATCATGTTTTACTTGTAATTGAATGATCAATGCATCTATTACCTAATGGATGGAATGGAAATTGATGTGATGAGGCATCAATGGTTCTTAACAATTTTCAGCTAAGTATGACACCCCTATGCTCAGAGTTGTTAGTTATACCTGTAGATTACACATTTGCAATATTTTTGACAGAATGTCTGTCATGGCTAGTAGGGGTCTAGTCAAGGTCTTGAACAAGTATTTTCTTTAGTACTGTCATTTCCATGTTATTTTACCTATCTGAAGAGATGGATCAATTATGGGCGGTGGCCTAGGCTATGGGCTTGAAAAAGTCACTCAAATTCTGGAATCGTTGGAAAGCAAACTTGTGAGAGTGACTTTAGGTTTCTGGTTGCACTCATGCCTATAGCATGGGAGCCGCTGAGCCTTAAATTGTCCAAAAGCTCAGTGGGACCTCAAGGCAAGTTGTCTAAAGTATTGGATTGGTTCATGAGGATCCTATAGCTTATGATTAATGTATGTATGGTGTGTTTTCGCCAGTTCCACTTCCTTAATGTGACTTAGGAGGCCGAATCATATCATAGTGGCCTCTCGTCACATGTTTACCCTGGCTAGATGGTTGCTTGGGTAG
The DNA here is from genome assembly GCA_000404065.3 of Pinus taeda. Classification (NCBI taxonomy): domain Eukaryota; kingdom Viridiplantae; phylum Streptophyta; class Pinopsida; order Pinales; family Pinaceae; genus Pinus; species Pinus taeda. The sequence continues at coordinate 16,202 of APFE031574234.1, read as the reverse complement.
ATGTGGGAGGTGGGTGTTATAATATCCCTTCAATATACATTTGAACCAATAGTCTATTGTGTGAGAGATATTATTACTTACAGACTTCAATTGTTGAACCAACTCAGTGGTGCATCTTTTTAGCTCAACGGGTCACCAATTCCCATTCTTATTGTTTATTCTAATTATCCACTCTATTAACAGATTTGGGAATTCAACAAAGGAAATTTCATGAAACTCAAGGAATACATACCTCTATAACCACTCTTATTTATTGATCTATTGATCTTCTATCTCACTTTCAACAAATTCTTGTTATTTTTTATCGTTCCACTAGTTTATCTCCTCCTTAGTGGGATTCCACATTCCCCTCAACAATAATCCCAGTCTCGATAATGGAACCATTTGTTGGCATTAGGGAAGGTTTGACCTAGGCTAGCGCACAAAGTTTGACCAAATAGACACTGACCCTTTCGGCATCACTTGCAAAACAAATGAAGTCTCACCTAAGGCATCTATGTTGACTACAGGAACCATAATTCTACAATAGTGCAGGGAATTGGTGTCTTCGCACAAACTATCCTCTTCAACATTTTATAGTATTAAGTTCATAGTCATAGGTTAGATCCAATCATAAACATTCATAACATCCATGACATATGTCAAAATATTAGCAAATTTGAAAGTGGTACTTCATTTCCATATACGACTCAATAATTGGCATTCAAACGTTCAACGTGTTGTAGCTTACTTAGAAATTTACTGTAGTATATTAAAATAACCATAACCTAGCGTATCATGCGACCAGCACATAAAACACATGAGTTGGAAAAATCCATCCATCAACCACTTTTGTCAATGTTTAAAAGGCATTAAGTGAATCATTACAATATTACCATTTAGACCCCAATTTGACTTTTCAACCTATTTGAAACAACATTACACCATTATAATAGATCAGGCACAAAACTTTCCCAACTAATTACCTAAAAAAAAAATGACCCCAAATCCCCTTGGCTTCCACTTATTTATAGATGATTATGTGGACCAAACCTAACCTCGTTACCATGGAAAATATTTACCATGGGGCGGTAAACAACAAGTGGTGTTCTTTACCTTACCAAAAGTAGTCCAAAAGACTCAGTCAAACTTAACTTAACTACTTTAACTCAATTGCCTTGCATGCCAATCCTTTCTGCCCATTCTTTCCTTCTGCAGTAATTATGTGCTCTAATCCTTTTACAACAATTTTTTGCTTTGATTCTTTTGCAACAATTTTGTGAGTTATTTCTTTCTCTTCACTTCTATATGTAGTTTCACCAAAACTGACAAATTCCATAAAAATTCCTCCAATTCTTTTACCCGAAACTGCCCCCAACACTCCCCTTCTTCCAAATTGTGAAGGGATATTATAGACGTATCTTGGGGAACCATTGTCGAAAATGACAATATCATCTACAAAAAGTAAATGTGTTATTGTCAGGGCCTGTGCTATGGGAGTACCTTGAAACTCACCCCATGTCTTGGCCTAAACTAGTAGATGACTCAAACGTTCAACAACTAGCAAGAATAATATTGGTAAGAGAGGGAACCCCTAACCTTCCTTTAGCCCCTCCTTTGCACTCGCTATTAAGATTACTGGGGCATCCTTTACTTGCAGACTAGAGAGGAATCTCTAAATCGACATATGGTCATATGTTTCTAGCAGTGCCTAAATGGATGTAGCCTCCTCTTCCTAGATTTCTTCCTTTTCTAATGTATAGGATGACCATGTTCCCTTGTTCTTGAGAGGTGTTATGTCTGAATGTGTGTTTTTGTACATTGATACTTCACATTCATTAACCAAATAACCATACTTATGGAATCTTCTGCATATAAAGGGAACATCTTCGTAATACAAAATTTGTAGTATCTCCTTTCCTTGGTCGATATCCATTTCTTCCACTTAGCCTTCATAAAGATCGATAATGTAGGATAAGGACATGTCCCCCGTTATCAAGTAATAGGAATCATGGTCCAAGTAGGTACCGAAGGAGTTCCCCAACCCTTTGAATATCAACTCATCCTAGTAGTTTAGGGGAAGGAAAAGGAGACACATCCAAACTAGGACTATATCCACCCTTTCTCTACTTGTGTCAAAAAGCAAGGAAAAAAATTAAAAATTATCAGGGTGGAGTCTATCTTCCAAACCCTTTGTGTAGCCCATTTTTCTTCGGAGGCATCCTTGAATTTCAACTAGATCCACCCTCTTTTCAATAGGGTAACTCATAGGGGTTTTTAACTTTAGGCATTATTTCTTTATCTACCCAAGCCTTCAGGGAGTTTACATTGAATTTCCTACCCCTTTCTTGTCCTCTAAGAATTTTATTTTCCATTTATGTCGCATTCTTCATCATAACATCAACACCCAAAACTAGAGATAACCTTAGTCATCTTATCTTCTTCATAACACAACGACTCTTTTTTCTCTTTGTGTCAGGTTCCTTATCTTTTGATGAGTTTGAATTTCCTCCAACCTCGTTATGGGGTTCCTTTTCTAGTGCCCTTTCACCACTTACTATCAAGTTCTGGCCTTACCCTTCCTTTGACACTAAAAGATCCTTAAGGAAACTATTCGAAGAAGGCTAAGTTGCATCCACTTGGGGAGGGTTTATGTCTAGGAAATCCTTGGAACATAAGACATCTTTAGAGGTGGTGAAACCCTCAGATACTACTGAAAGGTCTTATATAGGGCGACAAACTGCTCTGATTCTAGCAAAAAGTAGGCAAAATATTGATGGAAATGGAGGGGGTATTTTAGGAAATCCCCATGAAAAAATTGAAGAACCTTGACTTTGGACATTTGCTACTAGATTTGGGACCTATGGAAATCCCAGATATGGAAAATCTAAGGTGGGTACCTTTGCTTCCAATCCATAAATGGATTCTTGAAACTCTTCCATGGAAAAATCTTGTGGAAAGGGAAACATCTAGGGAACCAAGTTTGACAAGCCTTGAAGCTTGTCAGCTTCTTCCTTGGCCTTGAATTCTGGGGTGGTTACCCAAATCAAATCGTCATCACTATCTTCTAGTTCATAGTCTACCTACTCCCCTCCCTCCATCTCAATCCCCTCCTCCATCTTCTCGACTTCATGAGTATGTTCCCCAATTGGATTAGATGTGAATTAGTCATCAATATATTGGTATTTATGTAAGTGATTAGTGTTTGAATCCCTAATACCAACTTAATCAATTTAATGCAATTTCATTACAAAATTATTATTATTTATTTTATATTTATTATTGGTAGCTAATTTTAAAATGTTTTAAATTTTATTTATTTTCATTACAAATTTACTAGTCTTTATTTTTTAATTATTATTTATGGTGTAGTCTAATTAATAGACGAAATGGGTTTTTTTTTGCAGAAATATAGTAATACAATTTCTAGTGTGTAATTCCACCTCCCACATTTATCCACTTTCACCAGCCTACTGGTGTAAACATAAGCTAAGGGCTACTATGACATGACTCAACCTCCTAAGTACGGTTACGGAAGTGGAATTGACAAACTGAAACCTTATTGACCTTCCTCAGGAGCTACAGGACACCCAGGAGCAAAACCACCACTCCCACTGCCCAAACCTTGAGTTGGAATGCATTTTTAGTGACCTAAGCTCCCAACCACATGCATGACAAGGCCTCCATGCGGTTGAGGGAGTCCAACCACATGCATAAGCCTACCAGGGTGCGGTTATGACCCAAATTACTCAGTTGAGAGGGTGCAGTCTCGGATTCTGAGCCTAAAGTCCAGGTCAGCCTCCAAACCACTGCCCATAACTCAATGAGACATTCCAAACGATAACTAACATCAAGACAAAGCCATTCATACAAAACTTGATCAAAGACTCGACCTAAGCAGGTCAAACCATGACAGTAATTTCATCAAACATATCGTGAACATGTAATCTACAGGTCATGAATGCATATCTGAGCATAGGGGCCTGGTACTTATTTGAGAATCATCAAGAAGGTCTAATTCCCTCTCATAATAACTGCAATAACATATGGTATTTCATACATTCATTAACCATTCATCAACTAATCAAAACATTTCAAGAGCCATAGCTAGAACTTGTTATGGAATCATGCTTATTGTTATCACTCAGGTTGTTCCCTGCTTCCTTTAAGGAATACGGCCGAGGTAACCACTAACCAGTCTTTTAGCTGTAGGTCCTAGCCTACCTACAACCAAAGAGGGCTCTCTCTTTGCATTTTAGCGTTGTTTTGAAGTGTTTTAGGCTAGTTATGATGAACAGGGCTTGGTTTTAAGTTTGTTGGATGGTGATCTCAGACAGAGCTGGGTTGCAAGTATATAACTATTTTTTCCATTTGGAAATGGAGTCACTGAATATGTAATCATTGAAAGAGTTTCTTGGTGAAAAGGTAATACTACAGAGCAGGATAGGCAAGCTAGAAACAATTTTTTGAATCTGGAAATGATGGAATGAAGTCAGTGAATGAAAGGCAATCAAGAATCTTTCATTATACTGGCAGAGGGAAAGTGTATGAATATTGTGTAGGAGCAATTAAGGATTCCTAAACAGTATTCAAAATGAGAGAACTAGTGCAAACATGAGTAGTTAAGAATTCATATTTATGACTAGTCCTGAAGAAAACATAATTAATAGCAGAGATTGAGCATAAGGTGCATTCAAACAAATCCTATGCTATTCTTCTTCTCCGTTATCAAGATCATGAAACATAGATGAGTTTACGAAAAATAGAGAACATAAAACACAGTTTAGTATAACTTATTGTTCCATAGCATGACACAGGAATTCTGTAGCAAGTCCCAGAACATCCAATCCACCTTCATATCATTCAGACACAGTGAACTTCAATGGCCATTTGTATTAACACAGTCTGATATGTTACAGCGCAGTTCAGAAAGAAGAAATCATCAACCTCCAATACATCTCTTTTACAAGTATATATAGGAGTTTTTACAAAATATCCCATAGGGAAATATCTGGACATCAATGTATCCATATACTCTGACATAATTAATGACTATTTGTGGAAAAATTGTGCAGCCATAACTGAGGAATTAAAATCTCTTTACTCGTTGTGGCAGGTGTCCTGCGTGCTGTTGACCTTTTTTTACTCTGGCTGTCGGTGGTTGACTGCTTCTTAGATATGTTGTGCAGTTGTGCTGTCCTGTGGTGCTGTCCTGTGACACCTGTTCTTCGCTTTTGAATATTAGCGTGAATTTCACCCACTGTTAATTTGAATTTTCTGGTAGTTGAGCCATATAATGCAATTTTCTCATGCAGACAATAAATGAGAAGAGAATCAAACTACTTTAAAATATGAAGCAGACTTTGCCACCAATCCTCAGTTGGCAATTGATGTTTTCTTAACTTGTATAATGTTTCATCAGCTTCAGTGTAGGTATAATAGTTCGGCCAAACTGGAAAAAGGTGTGCTACCTCATGCTCTATGTAAAACAAATCCTCCAGCTTGTCATATAAACTCTGCCTTGTGGGAGGGACTGCTTCTTCTGTACTGTTGTATGATGCTGTGATTTGATTTTGTATGAAGGTACTCAACCTGTTTGCATATTGCTCCTGTTTTAGTAGCCTTCCAGCACTAGTAACCAGGCTGGGTAAACCTTTGGCTTGCAAATTTGCAAGCCTCTGTCTAAAATCATTTACCTCTAACTGCATTCCCTGGCATTTCCTTTCTATAGTTTGGACAAAATTCCTCATGGTCAGCACTTTCTTGACTCTTACTATAGTCTATGTCCTATTCTAGATGTTCAGTGCTGCCAGCTAGTCGCCAGTACTAGTATTCAAAAAGTGAATCAATCGAGTGGCTTGCTCAGGCTTATCTGCTAGTAATGTTCTAGCTTTATGAGTTTCATGCTGAGCTACAGCCATCAATTCTACTTGGTCAAAAATGGTTTGTATTCCTGTCCATTGTTCAGCAAGAGATTGGCCAATTTTATTCCACAAAATTGTTTTTATCTCAGTCAGGATTCTATGGAGAGTGAGGTCCTTCTCCAAGGCATTTATCTTATTTTCCAGGGCCTTTACTTCCCTGGTTTTCTCAACAACTGTCATTTTTTACTTATCATAACTAGCCTCAATCTTGGCTAGCTTTTCTTTTGTTTCCTTCATCTCTGCCATTTGTAATTCTAGAGCCTTAATCTCTTTCATCATGGCCTCCATGCTCAAGATGGCCTCTTGCACTGCTGCTGTTATTGGATCTGCTGAAGTTGATGCACTTGCTGCTGAAGTTGAACCTGGGGGAGGTGTTGCTGTAGCAACTGTTGTTGGAGGAGCTGTAATTACTGGAGTTGTTACTATTGGAGTTGTTTGGGATGGATGAGGGGCTAACTCTGGTTGTTTCCCTCGTTGAGCTTCCTCCAATGCTTTCTCTGTTTCCATTATCCTTTGATTCATCCTCATAAGTAGACTTACCACATCCTCTACTTTCTATTGTTGTGCCACTTCTGCAGTCTGAGGATGTATGGTCACTGACAGCTTCATTTGTTTTCTCAATGCTGCTATGTCTTCCTCCTTTTTTCTAATCAAGGCCTGGGTGCCTTTGGGATCTTTGGGATCATGTCCCAACTCTATGATGATCTCCTCCAAGGATTTTATCCTATTATCCTTGGCCAAGGATGAGGCTTTTTCCAACTCTAACTGAGCAGAAGTATTGTATAAGGAGTTCTGCAATCACTGGGCCAGTAGAGCCTTGTCTGCCAATGTAGAATAAACCATATCTCCCGTCTGCTTATGTAACTCAATCTCGTCTAAAGGATGTATATCTTTTGCTAGGACCTCCAGATTGGTTCTGATGTAGTCTGCAACTGACTGTGGCTGTTGTGTAATAGGCCTGAAGTGACTGAGAGTCATCTTCCCTGCTTCCATATCATAGGCTATCATTAGCCTTTGCTGATTTGTCGGAGCCATTCTCCTTAACTGGTTGTAAAGTTGAAACCTTATTGGCTCGTTTCTAGCTTTAATCTCTGTGAATGCCTTTTTTATATCCGAGCCCCTTTGGGTCTGTTGTTTCGAGGATGAAACCTCCCCACCTGGTTGTTTCTCTTGCTCCTGCTGAAAGGAGCTGGCCGATGTTTCCAAAATAGGAGGGATCTACTGCTCAAAAGTCCCCTCACCCCTGATGTTTCCTATGGTCTCTTCAGTGATTTCCTCCTCGGCATAAGGGTTTAGCCTCTGTCTTTTTTCCCCTTGCTGGTCTGTGGATGTCCCTATGGGTGTACCATCTGTTCTATCCCTCTTTTTACCTCTTTCCTCATTGTGAGGAGTTTGCAGCACAGGGATTTTAGGTGCTTTTGTTTGTGTTAAAGCGCTTTGTTCCTGTCCCTTTTCTGGATTTGAGGATGGCTGCTCCTCCATTGTGCTTTGCTATTCAGAATGCTTTATTTCTTTGCCCTTTCCTGCTGATGATATGGCCTCCTTAGCTGGCTACCGTGAAGTAGCAGTTGATGTGCTTGTTCCCACTGGTTGAGGCTGTGTGAAAGTGACCTGTGCAACATAATCCAGGTCAATTATTTTCTCAATTTCTTTCATTTCTCTCTCTAATTTTTCTTCTTCAGTGAGCTCCTCATCATCTAAGGTGCCCTCTACCCATTCTGGTTGATTGGCATATTGTTCAATGTGGGGGATTGGCTGGTGCACATATCCTGAAATCTTGTGTTTGATTCTTCTAAGGCTTATAAAGTGTTCAGGGTCATATGGTGCCCAGTAGAAGCTCTATTTCAACATGAGTTCTTGTCCTAGCATTTTGTCTGCATCTTTCCATGCCTCTTCCCTTTTGTTGAAAACAAAGGGACCCAACTGGTGTCTGATTTTAAGCAGTGCCTTCTTGTTTTTCCCATGGAAATGGGTCAACTCTGCATTACTGAATTTCCTGAAATATTCCAAGGCAAAAAGTCTCATAGGGACATATCTTGGCAGCTTATAGGGAGACAACTCACAGCCATAAATTCTGATTACTGTGTGGTTTTGGTAGAAGTACCAATCACCAATGCTGTAGCCCTTAGATAGATGCAAGATCCTTTGCATTTCAGCAGTAGGTATGGTAGGAGGAGTCACCATTAATAGGCAAGTAGCTGAGTAAATGAATAGGTCAATAAACTCACAATATGTGTATGGAGAATGGTGGACTTCATGGAAAACTGAGGTCCAATAAACAACAGATCTCCTCTCTCCCTTTGGGTCTAATCTCCTAAGAGGAACCTTGAAACTATCTGGGTGATAGTAGAGCAGCAGGTGGTATATATAAGAAGTGTATTTAAACACTCTTTCTCTCTCCATCATCATGAATTGTTCATGTATCTTGTTTGCTATGAATGTGGCATAGTCATACATGACAGCAGGGGGTTGCCCTGGAGTGAATATGGTTAAGAGAAAAAATACAGTCTCATCCACAAATTCTCCTGTTTTGCATCTTAAAATGTATGAAATCATGTCCACCATGAGCTTGCCTGTTTCATTAAATGAGGCCTGATGATAGGGAGGAGGATGATCATATTGGCACTGTGGCTCCATAAACAGCTGACTAACTCTTGATATTTCTACCTTAGAGAGCCTTGCAACCTGATCCAGCAAGAGTTTCATTGTGAGGGGAACCAGAGGCTGAGGAGGCTCAAAGTTCAGCATGTCATTTATTGCCTGAGGAGTGATATAGAACAGCACAGACCCATCTGGACTGAGAATTGCCCTCAGAGTGGGTTCATAGTGTGCATGGCATAGGTGGATGAAATTAGGCAGCACATTGACTTCTGGAAGGTAATAGAGGGGCATACTAGATTTCCAAATCCCTAGAATATCAGTGTTATTTCTGTGATTATGCTTGAATTGGCACACAGCTTTGAGGTGAGAAGTTAGGCCCATCGTATCTTTGATCTGAAAGTCTCTGTATGCTAATGGTAGCCACTCTAAGTCCATGTGTGGAGCATTTAAAGGAGCAATGTTCAAGGCTACTGGGGTCTCCATATCTTATACTGCTGGTATTGATTGCAATGTAGGTGTAAAATAGCAATAGGAAGTAGAATTCAAGCTCAGAGGATATTGTGACAGGTATAAAAACTGATTTTTATTTCAAATGGACCTCACTGTTCAGATTTTATGGCAAAACACAAAATTGCAGCACTTAGACTGAGTATTTTATATAAATTGGTTGAAATTAGAGGTTCTATGGACACAATGCCGAGAGGATGGAGTTTGAATTTCGCCCGAGGGGCACAAGTTTGCAGAGGGAAAGGGCAATTAAGGATTCCCCTTTAGGAACTTAGTGATTTTTGTAGTTTATGGGTGGATACGAACTCAGAGTATGTGTCGGAATAGCTTGATTTGTGGAGGAAATGAGCTTAAAGTGCAGGTTTGTGAGGTTGTGACAGCTCAAATGGTAAATGCAGGGCAGTGAGTGATTGGTAGGAGCGTCGTTGGCGGAATCACAGGTTCATTTGGAAATTTATAAACAAAGAATTATAAAACAGGGCTTTCGGGTGTACATCGGGTAAATACCTCTTTACAGGGCACTGAGGGCACTTGACAGGTACAGTTTGAGCTATGGAGTGTTGCTGCGGAGCCGAATTGCAAGTTGATAGGCTGTATGAGTTGCAAAAGGTGATTTGTTTGCAAAAGCGCATGCACGTCGTTTCCATAGCGACAATTAGAAATAAATCAAAAATAGTCATTTTCACGACTTTTAACCAATTTTTTGGAATTTTGGCGCTTTTTGGCGCTTTCCTCGGATGACATCATCATGACATATTTTTGTCGTGTAGCGGGTACGGAGGATGATGTGGCGGGTGACGTAGATGATAACGTCATCATGACATGGTAGCAGGGTGATGACGTCAGCGGGTGACATGGTGCAGGTACAGTGAAGCGGCAGGCGACGTGGTGGCATCATCATGCAGTGACGTAGGCAAGCGGGGAGGGTGGTAAGCGGTTTGCGTCAGACCGCTTTTGGTACGGGAGTGGTATGTGTCAGGGGTGGCCCGATGCAATAGGAGGCCGACAATTGTCCCGGTGTACGACGGTGAAACCGTCGACCATCGGGTACTATCGTACCGCTACGAAGGGGCGCCCGATATGCATGTAGACCGTCAGATCTGGGAGAGCCGATCCTACGATGGACGGGAGGGCAAAGCAATCGAGGTTTAGCAGAACAGCGCGCCCGATAAACGTCAATTTTTCACAACTGTGGGTGGGTTTTAGACTTTAGGTTAAGGATTAATGTGTTTCGGCACGGGACTGTGGTTATTCGTTTAACCAAGTATTAAACGCAATCCATAATAAAATGTATGCGCAGGGCAAGGTATAGTTCCATGTGAGGGGGGGGTTTAATATGGTTATTTATTTAACCAGAAGTTAAATAAATCCCAAGGGTAACGAACGCGGAGGGGCTAACAATGGGTTCCAAATGGACCTAATGTTTCCCGACTTATATTTATGTAGCTATAGTTGCCATGGGGAGGAATATTTAGTGTTTTTTGGGGTTTTTATATAGTTTCTTGTAGAATAGGGGTGGGGAAATGATTTAGAGAGCTAGATAATAGGGTTAGATGTTAATATGAGTTCTATGGAATGAAAAGGAATGGATGTATGCTAATTTTATAGAAATGGAAACTTGAGCATAGGGAAATGAATGGATTGTGGAAAAATCAACTTTACAAAAGAAATGTGACTTCTTTTCACTAAGTCAACTCAGATGTCAACTTGGTTTTTAACAAAAATGGAGTGAAACTAGACTTTTTGGGCAAATCCCAAGGTCCTTGAGGGGATGTTAGTGAATGATTTTTGAGGGGAATGAAAGGGGAAGTTAGTCATGCTTCCACTGTTGTACCATCAAATAACTTCCATGTTGTCAATGCCATAAGTGAGATAAGTCCTTCTTTGACAAGATAAAAAGTAATAATAACCCTGTTTCTGCAACCTCAAACTACCTATCCAGCCTAATACACCTAATATTTTTTCTTCCTTTGCATTGGGTGCACTTGAACTGGCAAACCCTGATTATCCTCTTTTTTCTTTTGACTGTCCTCCTATCTAAATGTACCCTTATCTCTTCCAAGGGCCCAGATTAAGCAGTTGGGCTCCTTAAATTCTCTACCTAGCTAGCCATCTGCCAAGCTTGAACTGTTTGGACAGGTATTGCTTTCTCTGTTCTACAACAGCAATTTAAACATGGCATGGTCCAGATTGAACTGTTGGGCCATCCATCAAATGAAACAAGCAGCAATACCTCCACATGGTAATCTTGCAAAATAAGATAGCAGTGGAATTTTGACTAGCCACTTTCCTGATCTTTGGTTTGGGGTTCATTTTCATTATTTTTTCCGACCAATTGATTTTCTTGCCTTTTGATTATTCTTTTAAGGCATACCCTCTTTTCATATTTTAATCTTCCTTGTCTGTTATACAATATATGGAACCTCTGCAGTATGCAGGGATGAACATATTTGGCACTTCCACTGTCAATCATGAAAAATGAAACCTATTGGTATAGGAACCTAACACTTATAACCAGAATAATAACCATGATAGAACAACCATCAAAGCCACATAATGACAAACATAAGTACTCATGGAATACAATAGGAAAAAATATCTTATTAGCATATGCAAAATCCAACCAATTTAGGGACTTCCACTTACCACCCGACCATAGATTGAGCTGAACCAAATTTTTCTTTCATCCAATAACCCCTGTTTCATATTCCAAGCATGAAAGTTAGACTCAAGACAAAAACAATTAGGGTTTCCCATAGATTAAACTACCTCCACTTTCATGCTCCCGCAATCTCGCCAAAACTAATCAAGGGATCACATAAGCAAACCAAAACATAAACAACCAAGGCTTCTTGGAGATTAAACCACCTCCACCATCAGGCTACCGTGATCCCGCTAAAACTATTCAAGAAATCACTAAGCCCAAAACAAGCTTAGATGCCTCAAATTTTATTCACCAATACCTTGATGAATTTGCATGTCTGCTCCCATAAGTTGAGGGTTTTCTGGAGATTAAACCACCTCAACTCCCAACCCTTGGGAATTTTCCTGGGAGCACCTCACCTGGCTCCAAAACCATCTATAATTCCAAATCTCAACCATATAAAATAGCCCCATCACACCATGGCTAACTAGAAATGGAAAGGTGGTGTGCTATTCAACAACCCCCCATTTATTGATATAATAGCCAATATTCTATTAATGAATGGGGACCCTTGATATAATCCTTCAAAAAATAAATTTAGCACTTAGACACTTTCTTCTAAGTTTTTTCAAGAATAAAGCAAGATATCAAGTCAAAACCCTTTGAAAACTAGCAATTCTCGCCTTTTCACATATCGCTAGACCAAGTGTGTCAAAAGCCTTGATAACAAGCAAAACCCACGAATTATGATCAAAAGGATCACCGCGCCTAACTTAAATATCATTGGGATTTTCATTTAAAGCTAAGACCTATGACATTTCCTATTTAATAAAGCCCATATCGCAATCGCACATTGCCGCTCATAAAGGACGCAAACCCACAAAGCATGTTGAAATGTGCTAAATGTGATATCATGACAGGACAAGTCAACCTTACTGCATCGCGACAAGATACTTAAAAAAAGGACTAAAAATTATGAACTGCGTGATCTTACGAAATGTGATAGAAGCCCGGACACGATAGAAGCCAATGTCATAAATGGTACTTAAATCCGCCACGTAGTGAAAAGTGCTTTATAAGGTAATTACTCTTTCAAACAAACTACGCTCTAAGTAAAAACAATATACTACGTATCCTGCATCTTGCGTCCCGCAAAATCCTAAAGAACTTTGATAAAGTGCACATACAAATATGCGATAATGTGATTTGCGATATTGCATCACAATCGAAAATCGGCATTCTCGCAACTTAAGTCTTCCACCTTAAACGTTTTCCTTCCCATTTTTTGATGAGGTACATTAATCAGAAATAAAGGTAGTGATAAGGGATCATTAGTGGCTATTTAATATAGGTTAATGGCATTTATGTTAAAAGTTGGCTTGACGTGATACGATATATTTTCATCTATGTTTGATTAAAACTCCTTTATTGTCACCTTTTCAGGTTATCTGTATCATTCATTCTCATTGTCATTCTTACTTTTGTTTATCCGATAACTTCTGCTTTGCTCCATTTCAGGAAAAAACTGCATGGAGCATTGTTAGAAACAATGGGAAAGAAGGGAAAGGAAGCTGTGTTTGAGAAATCAGAAATGATTCCTCTTTTCTCTGATACTACGTGTAGCAGAGACGGAGGAACTACGACCTAGGAGGCCATGTACAACTTATTAGAAGAAGAGCACCCCAGGCCACTGGAAACAAGGGCCACGGTAGATTCCCAAGAGTCATATGATGCCTCCTATTTTGAAATCGCATGCTCCTTCCTACACCGCATAGCTGCATGACCGAAGATAATCCCATATACGGACATGGTCAAATGGGTAATTGATAAGGCAGACATTGTAGACTGAACATTCAAGAATCACAGACAAGAGGTCATGGGGTCTTTTTCAGCAAATAGCCTACGACTCATGTACCAGTTACCAGAGCCATAGAAGCTCTACAATAAATAGTTCCTTGAGTAATTTACCAAGGAAAATGAAGACCCAGTAGATGTCACGCAAACTTGGATAGAAAACGAAGGCAAGCTTAAATGGGATAAAACGGGTATGTACTCTACGGCATCCATTTCTCCCCCTCCTAGTTTCACAGCAGCAATGCTATGTAGATTGTTCAGTAAACCCGATAGCACCATTCCCTGGAATGGCTCCCATTGATAGATGCAGCAGTGAATGCAACAATAATGAATTGGGCTCAAATTCTATCAGACAATTTGGCTAAGGCTATCATAGAATATAGAAGGAAGAGAAATTCTTCTCTAAGAGTGTTCCCCTCCTTTTTCATGAGTGCTTTTGTAATGGATGCAATCTATTTTAGTTCTAAACTTCCCAATATGAGATGGAAGTGGACTTTATAGGACTCGCTTCCTATCCATATGTACCATAAGATTTTGTGGGAATCTCAATTTCACCCACATTTTTATAAAATCTGTCAAGGATTTATGCTACCCATCCATAAAGAAGTGTACAATAAAACTGCCCCTAGGTTTTCTAAAGAGGTAGAGATAGATATATTGCTAGTAGCTAAATGGTTTGGGGAAGAAACCTTTACCTACAGAGTATTCGAAAGCATCGCTTCACCGCGTGCTCTCCCATATTACGTCCCCGACAAATTAATGGCCAGAGAAATAGCCTACCAAACAGCAGGGGAAGGTGGATTAAGTAGAGGACTGAAAGAGCAGAAGGAGGCCATTTGGCCTAAATTCCCATTACAATGTGGTGCATTTGTGCTACATGATTTTGGACATGCATGCAAAGAAGCAGAGATTATTAAATCTTTGAAATTAGCTACACTTCCGAGAAGACAGTATCACCCAAACGACATTGTTAAGAATTTTACTACTATGGTAAAAGTAAATTCATTTACCCACGAAGGGGACGCCTTTAATGACCTCTTCCTACAAGCAAAAACATATTCACAAGCGTTGCATTTGGCATTAGAATGTTTGACCCCAGATGATCTTAGGGTTTTCCATGTATATAGGGAAAAAATATTATTGAAGGTCCCATTGGACCTATTGCAAATAGAATCAATAAGGGAGCCAACTCCCAGTGTAAGCTTGGAGGACAGCTCCAAAGAAAACTCTCAAGAAGATGCCCAAGAGAGATCTACTAATGAGTCAGAGCACTCAGAGAATCAGTCTCAAAAAGGAGGAGGAAACACAAATAAAGAGTCTGAGAAGGACATAGCTGGAACTACAGAAGAAACGGCCGACCAAACCTCAATAAAGAAACAAGAAAAAATTGTCTCTACATCAATTTAGTCAAGTAAAATCTCAATTATTGACTCGGAACAGGAATGGGAATAGTTCAACAAAAAGCTTCACATATATTCAAACCCTGAGCAAACATCTGAGATATAGACTCCTAAGCAAACCCAACACAAGTCAAATCTGGAAACGACATAGGAAGGAGTTAAGGGAACTCACGACGTTGAAATCATTCATGTTACTCCTACTTCAGAAATTGCTTTGAGAGTTGAAGAAATACCTCCACTAGATGTATTTTATAGTCCTACCCACAAATTTATAGTCAAGTGACAGAGGTCCAAATATTGCTTAAGGAAAAAGAACAAAGAATTATGTTGTTAGAACAACAATTAGCTCGGGAAAAATCCAATCAATAAGCAGAATTACAAGTGGTCCAGCTCCAGCAGGAATTTGAACAAATGAGAATACAACATCAGGCCAACTTAATAGAAAGAAATGCGTGGATACAAGCTATGACAGATAAGTTTAAGGATAATCCACAAATCGATGAGTCCATAAAGGAAGCACTCAATCTTAATTCCCAACTAATGCAGCAGAAGGAAGTACTTTTCTAGAAGATCTCACAGATAAGTCCTTACTACGAAACCAATGAGAAGCTAACCGCATTGACATGAGATTTGAGTATGACGAAATCTATAAAAGGATTTCTGACTCTATCACATGGCAAGAATCAGAGGATGGGAGAAAGGTTGACCTAATGAAGCTAGAAGAATCTCATAAAGACATCTTGTTCACAGATTGGGATTCTTGGTTGAAACAAGCAGAAAGGGCACCAGCAATAGCAGCGATAACAGCAAACAACATAATTGAAGCCATCAATGAAAATATTCATGGCACCAATTTAGTTAAGGAATGTATGTCAGGATTTCTCCCAAATTTCAAACAATTAGAGCAACAGTGGAGACAAGCAGCACAAGAAAAGGAGGAGGCAATCAGACAACTAAGTAGGCTGAATTGGGAAGCATATTGGCAGTTTTTAGTGAAACCATACAGTCAGTGGATGACTTTGAGGTGATTAACAACCTCAATACAAAAGATGGTTCCAGTGCTAACAGACGCTATATTTGCGGGGTAGTTAAAATCTGCAATCGGCCAACCGACCCAGCTCAAGCCAATGACTAATATTTGTGATCTTAGAGATCAAGTCCAAAGGAGTTAGTCATTTAATTTATTTTTCTTTTTATTTTATTTTTTGCATATTCTAAGGAAGATCGTTTAAACCTCCTGATCTATTTTTTTAATAACCTATTTTAGGACCTATAGTTTAGCATTTAAACCCC
>APFE031574224.1:0-10538 GCA_000404065.3 Pinus taeda | reverse complement strand
TCTTCCACCCCATATGTGCAGCTAATGTTATAATGGAGGAGTATCATTCCACAGGAGTAAATTTCTTCTCATAATCAACTCCCTATACCTGTGAGAAGCCTTTGGCCATAAATTTGTTCTTGTACTTCTCAATACTACCATCAGTCGTATGTTTCACCTTTTATATCCATCTGGAACCAACCATTGACTTGTTCTTTGGTCTCGGCACCACCTCCCATACATTTTTCTTCATGATGGAGTCATACTCCTCCACCATGGCATCCACCCATAGTGGTTGAGAAATTGCTTCCTCAAATGAAGAAGGATCAAAATCAATGAAGTTTGTCTTGAGTTTCATATAACCAGTATTTATGTCTAGTGATCTCATCTTCATATGCAAGGATGTAGGAGCTCCCACATGCTCTTAGGCATCCTATATCAACCTTCAAGCCTCTTTGGTTCTCTTCCTCCCTTCTCTGGAATATTTTGGTTGAGTGGGATCCTCCACTCAGCCTCCTTTCTGCTCCTCCACATTTTGTCGCTCCATAACATTTTGAGGCTCTGAATGAGTCTCCTCCTTTGGAGCTATAAGATCCTCCTCTAGTGCAATACTCATCTCTCACTCTAAACAGCTTCTCATGGCCTTCTCCTCATCATATCTGACATCTCTCCTCATCACTTTCATCCTAAGTGAGGGAAAATACACTCGATAGTTATGAGATGTTTTTGTGTATCCTAAAAGGATCCCCATCTCAACTGTAGGCTCCAATTTTTTCCTGTTATCCTTAGAGACATGACAATAGACTATAGCTCCAAACATTCAAAAATGGGAGACATCTAGCTTCCTCCCAAAGAAAGCCTCTTCGGACGTGATCATGCTAAGTATTTTGTGAGGGCTCTGGTTCTGCGAATAAACTATTGTATTGCATGCTTCTTCCCACAGATATAGTGGAAATTCCTAATCATTCAACTTTTCTCTTGCAGCCCCTACAATGCTTCTATTTTTCCTCTTTGCCACACCTTTTTGTTGTGGGTTGTGGGGTGAAATTAGTACTCTTAAAATTCCTTCCTTTGCACAAAATTCTTTGAAGGAACTAGACACAAATTTTCCTCCATTATCACTTCTCAGGGATTTAATATTTTGTCCAATCTCATTTTCAACTAATGCTTTGAATTCAACGAATTTTGCTAACACTTCATCTTTCTTCTTCATAAAATAGATTCAGCACTAGCAGAAAATCCATCTATGAAAATTACATAATACCTATGTTTTGCAACTGAGATAGTAGAAAATGATCCACACACATGTGAGTGGACTCGCTCCAATATGGATCTCGCTCTGTTATCTTAGCCCTGGAAGGAGGCCTTCACATATTTTCTAAGGGTGCATCCCTTGCAAACATCAAGTTGGTCAAGGGTGCATTTTGGAAGTCATGTGGTTATCTGCTACATGATTTTCAAAGCTCCATGGTGTAGGTGACCCATGTGCTTATGCCCGAGTTCTCACACATCTCGACTTTGAACATGGTTTTCTTTGTTTCTTAATGCATTGCATGCATCCACCTCTATCTTGTAGATATTTTTAACCCAAACACCAATTTGTTTTGCTTGTCGAGTAGCAACATGATTCAAAAAATATTTCCCTTTACTGAACACCACATCATAACCTTTGTACTCCAATACAGCCACAAAAGTCAATTTTTTCTTCGACCCAGGCACATACATTACATTTTTCAAGTGAATATGGGATCTCGGCTCCCTCTTAAAGGTGACAATACCAATCCCTTTGGCACTATACCTCTCATCATCTCCAAGTTCTATGTGTAATTGTATTTCCTTCTCCTTTAGGTTATTGAAGAAATCCTTGCTTCTTTTCATATGAAATGAGGCTCCAGAGTCTAAGTACCATACACTACCTCATACATTACTAGTCATTCATGCAATGAGGGTGAAATCCAATTTGAATTTTGATGTGAGAGCATCATTTCCTTCTCCTCTTGTAGGCTTATTACTGGATTTCTTCTACGAACACTTGGTTACATAGATTCCATATTCATGGTAGTGAAAACATTTAATTTAACTGAGGTCCTTCTTCTTGCCGTGGTTTTGGCTAGATTTATCCTTGCCTTGGGCCTTCTTTCCCTTGTCTACCAAGGAAAAAAATTCTTCCTCCTTGGCTCTGGATGTGACACCATCTCTAGTGTTTCTTTTGGTCTCCTCCCACACCAAATCATCCCAAAGTCTCTCCAAATCTATTAGCTTGTCTCTTCCATTAACTAAATCATGATAGTTGTGCTAGGATTTTAGAAGGCCAAGGAGTGCTAAGCTCAAAGTTTAGATGATGGCACATTTTATCCTACTCCTCTAAGTTTGTCTCGGACATGACTGATTTTAGATAGGTATTGTGGAATGGTTTCATTTTTGTACATTCAAATTCCTATGAGCTTATCTCTCAATGCCAATTTCTTGGCATCATTGCTACTCTAGAATCAATCTGTGAGAGTTTTCCACATTGAAAAAGGACTCTCCTTTCCATGCAGGTCCAAAACCACATGATCTTTGACACCCTCCAGAATAATCCTCTTGACTTTTGTTGTGTTTTTATACAACTGAGCAAGTGCTTGTGCATCTGATGTTGTTGGTTTTGGAATATTAGTTTGTGTATATTCCCATACTCCATTTTCATCCATGATAGCTTCCATCCTTTCTTTCCAACCACAAAAAAATTGGTGTGCCCTCCAGTGCATACTCAAGCCTCAATCCATTGAAAGACATTTTTCCTGCACTGAAGAGAATTTGCACCAAAAACTCTGGAAATTGAAATTTCCCTGAGAAAAGATCTGGAAGAATGTTTCTATGTAGTATTTCTTAGCTTTGATACCAAATAGATATTACAAGAAATTTTCTACTGCTAATGAAATCAAACTAAAATTAAGAGACAAAAATTTATTCTACTATTTCGCAGAAAGGAAAACACGCCATAGAAACACATGCAATAACTTGCAACCATCAAAACACAAGGAACACAATGATTTTACAGGGGAAACCAACTAGGAAAACTCCTCCACTACTATACATTAATTCAGTTGAGAATATAGATCAATTGTAATGTCTTGCTTCAATCCTGAAGCACACCCTACACTGTAATTTTGATCTCCTGCTCACTACCCTGCTCTGACTAACACTTGGCCAAAGTAGGTGTATGCTTTCCTCATATTTCCTTGCACAATCATGTAAGAAATTAGCCCATAAAAAATAGGAGAATTCCCTGTTTCCTTTCCCAAATACTGAAGGAATTGATCACCTTCTCAATGCAAAGAACATTGTACACTCAACTAGTATACAATTGATAATTACAATGTGCATTTTCCTCCACTCCAACTAGACAATTCAAATTCCATGCATGACTGGTTCTATTATTAGTAAATTGATAAATTAACTAAGAGATCAGTGAGTTAAGAGATTGCGTGAAGAGACCCGAACTAAACTCTTACTAACTCCACTAACGACTAGAGCTCAATTATATGAGTTTAACTGACAACAACTCCACTAGCTTGTTAAATTTTAGCGATCAACCTATGCAGAACTCTACTTCTAGCACAGAACTTGAATTATCTGATTTAACTAGGAGACAAATCCATATCACTCTAGCTAACTACAATCCAAGTCATCCTACTGATGTGGAAAATCAAATTCTCCATTTGACTAAGGCATAAGTCAAATGAAGCTTTTTCTTGTGACATTTTAACAGGAGGAGGAGAGTCTCTTGCTTTTCTGAGAGTTGCATCTCCATCAAACATTACGTCTCTTCTAAACCCTATAATTCTTTGAACAGGTACATAAATTCTATAAGCTTTTAAATTATCACAATAACCAACAAATGTACATTTCTTACCTAAAGCTTCCAGTTTGCTCCTTTTCTCTTTTGGCACATGGAATTACATAAGACAACCAAATTTTCTCAAATGACTCACCTCGGGCCTTTTACTAGTGAATACTTCTTCAAGAGTCTTATTGTCTAAGGTCTAATGAGGAGTTATATTTTGCACATAAACAACCGTATTTGCAGCTTCTCCCCACATAAACTTTGGTAGATTTTAATCATGCAGCATGGCTCTAACTACTTCCATAATGGTTCTATTTTTCCTCTCAACCACACCCTTCTATTGTGGATTATACGGAAAAAATGTTTCTTTCTTTATTCTGACATCTTTGCAAAGATCATTAAAATCATTGGAGGTGAACTCTCCCTCATTACCAGATCTAAAAGTTTTGATCAAATTTCTAATTTGATTTACAACTAGAGCCTTGAAATATTTGAACATGTCAAATGCTTCCCCTTTCTTTTTCAAAAGAATATCCATATATTGCAAGAAAAACAATCAACAAAAATCATGAAATATGAGTAGCCACCAAGAGAAATGATAGGCATAAGTGCACATTAATCAGAATGTATGAGCTGAAGTACCTGACTAGTTTTTGTTCTGCTTGAAGGGAATGGTCTCTTTATATGCTTTCCACTTGCACATCCTGGGAAAACTCCTTCATGATCCATTATGATCTCAAGAATTCTAGAAATCGTCTTCCATACATGAGGTAAGGCGTTATAGTGTAGGTGAATGAATCTTTTGTGTTATAGCTCACATTGAAGAGCAATATCATGGACCAGTGCAAGAATGGGTTTACCATTGACTTTGTAAATCCCTTCACATCTTGATCTAAGAGTGAAGACTTCTCTCATACTTGAGTTCAAAGTCCAGGTTAGAAATTTTCCATTAATAAAAGCAAATTTCATTCCTTTATCTTCTAGAGCATATATGGATACAAGATTCTTTTTCAAACCAGGTACATAGCAAACTTCTTGCAAAAAAAAATAGATTTTCCATCACCTAAATGAAATGAAATTGAATCTTAACCTTTAACTTAGCGAGTAGAATTATCTCCAAGGATAACATTTAAATTATTATCCCTCTCAAATAGATTAGAGAGTGCTTCTTTGTAACCATTAAAAATTTTAAAAGCACCACTATCAACCAACCAGCTATCAAATGAATCTGCAAAAGAAGAACTAGAAAATATTTTGATTGAGTTTTTGTTGCATTATTTTTATACCTTGGATATTTTTTTTCTTATGATGGCATTTTCTTTGATTTTCATAATTGTATTTTCTATAATCATATTTTTTTTTTAATCTACGTGTTGTTCTTCTTTGTTTACAGCCACAAGTAAAGTGACCATGCTTTTGACAGTTAAAGCTTCTAACTTTTTACATGTCTATATTCCTTTTATTTGATTTGAAAGAAGATTTTTTTTTATTGCCTTTCTTTCTCTTGTCATAGGCAGAAAATGCAGTAGGTTTTCCTTCTAGTGATGTGAAATTATCCCTCGAGATATCATTTTGGCCTCCTCTTGGATACACTTTCCTATGAGCTCATCAAATGTGGGAATAGTGTTGGTATTGTTGATGGTGGTGACAAAAGTCTCCCAAACAGGAAGAAGACCTCCAAGCGAAATCAACACCATTTATTTTTCGGGTACAACTTCACCAATTGTTGACAGTTGATTCTTGATTTTAGTCATTCTTGGGAAGTATGCTTGAACCATCTATCCTATGTTCATCTTGATGTCCTTCGACTATTTTTTCAAGGTAATAATCTAGTTCAAGTTACTAATTGCAAACATGTCAATTAGTTTGTCATGCATTTCTTTAGCTTTCTTTGAACCATCAACGTAAGTAATGAGATGATCATTAAGAGAATCAAGGATAATTTTTCTACCTTTGATTTCACCCTTTTTATTTTTGGATTTGACAGCAACACTTGAATTCTATTGTGGACCAGCTACTATGTCTTCAGCATACTCTAGAAGTGTGTGTCCTTCAAGCGTGATATCTAGCCTTGCTTTCCATGGACCAAAGTTTGAAGCATCATTTAGCTTCTCCTCTACCTTGAAGTAGGACAAAGTCACCTTGATCAAACAAAATTTGGAAGCAAGTGGGGTCTCTTCAGGCAATCTCTGGTCTCCTTGGACTTGTCATCACCAAGGCTCTGATACCATGTTAAAAATATGAAAGTTTTATGTAAAAATTTAAAAATTCTTTACAAAAACTTGAAAGTTCTATGCAAAAAACTTAATGTACTTTGCAAAAAATTGAATGTAATTTATAGAAAATGGAATGGAATTGAATTTACTTTATAAATATTAATGTACTTTGCAGAAAATCAAATGTACTTTGCATAAAACTGAATGTACTTTGCAGAAAATTGAATGTTCTATGTTGTTACAATTACTTAGAATGTAGATTTCTTCTTCAAAAAAAATAAGATCAACAATTGTAGATAGAATAGAAACTTAAGGATCATATGAAGAAAGCCAAGCACAAATATGAGACACTTATATTTTGGTCCAATGACCAGGGCAAAAACCTTTCAAGGGGAAAACCCAAATCATTCTTCTTCTATTAGATTTCTCCAATTGTTCAGTAGAGTACAGAGAGAGAGAGAGAGAATGAGAATGAATAAAGTCACTAATGTCTGATCAACTTACAAATGAAGTGCACTTTCTCTTTGCTTGAAAATATCCTCCTATTGATCAGATCATGTCCTTCACACTTTCTCTAGCTCTTCCCTTGCTTTTTTTATTCACTAGCTTTCACACTTATCTTGCACACACTTAACACTTGATCTCCTTCTTCACAATGAACATGCTACTCTTTACTCTCACTTGCTCTTGCCTAAATATATGAGAAATGATAGGAGTTTCAAAATGAATTCATGGCTTGAGCCAATAATAGGATAATCGAATTCCATGCAAGAGAATTTACTTGAGGAGAAGTGGAATTCATCCCAAGAATAGAGAGAGAGGTACACTAGTCTTGAGGAGTTACACTTTGAATTAGGGAGAGAGAGAGTTACACTTAGACATCAGAGAATATTTTGTGAGAGTTACAAATAGAATTGAATGAGGGAGTTACAAATGCATTTAATGAGGATGAGTTAAACTTTTGTCATACATTGAAGTAGTAAGGGAGAGTTACATTCTCTTAGGTATGGAATTATTATTTTATTCCTAGAGAGAGGTTTGATTTTCCAAGTGAGAGATTCTTAATTTAATTTACTTATTCCATGAGAGAATTCCTTTTTATTAATCCATTAAAGGTGAATGACTTTAGACTGTTTCATAAATAATAGTATCATAATAACAATAATACAAGTAGGGATAAAAATATTAATTCTTGACTTGTATAATCATGATTGATTTGATTTTAAAGTGGATTCCATATGTCGAGATCATCCTTGAACATTTAGACATGACTTTCTATTTTTGGAAAGTCACTTCCAAATTGAGATGTCACTTACTATTTTTGGAAATTCATATTAGAATTGTCATAAATGAATTTTTATTATTGGTGTTCAAACAAAACTGAAAGATATGATTTCTTCTAAGATAAATTCATCCCTGAGATGACAGATTTTAACAGTTGAAACCATGAACTCTAAGCTAGTAAATCCCACCACGAGTGAATTGTATTATCATTGTTTGATTAATACATGGGTTTAGGTTGTTTTCCAACAAGACATTGTTAATGATTTGACAAAGCTGCAATATTAAGACTCAAGTCGTGACCTAATTAGGGATACTTTTACATTCATGGTATCTTTCTTTTTTCTTAACAATCTAATTCAAGAACCCCGCAAAACTATTAACAATAGCTACATGAAATTTAAATTTAAAGTGTCAAAGCAATTCATTCATGATTGCTTGTGCTCAATTTAACGTGTTTCAATATTTTTTTCTTTTGTTCGATTAACATTTTCTTCTACATTTTTCCGATGCAAACTTCCATTTAAGGTGAAACGCTGTCCCATTCAAGGTGTTGCAAGGTTTTGTGTATCTTTTTAATTTGTCACAACAATTTCCATCAATAAGTGTTTTAATAAAATCATGTGTGAGTGCAAGAATCATAGCTAAACACAATTTTTAGATGATAAACATTTTGTTTTTTTATTATAGGTTCATTTTGAGTATGGCCATGTCATAGTATTTTATAGAAAGAAGAGTGTGTTTCAATTTAAAAATTTGATGAAAAGTAGCTCCATTGTGTTTCAATTTAAAAAGTTGATGAAAAGTAGATCCCCCTGTTGGAAGGGCTCGTAGTCAAAATACCATTATGCAGTTTCATTTATGACTTCCAAGGGTCTATAGATTTTTTGAAATGGCCATACAACAACCACTATGGAGCAAGGGCTTTGGGGGAGGTGAGGAGGGTTTACATTGGTACAAATATGGATAAGAGTCAGGCCCCAGGGTGCGAGGGCGAACTCTCGTCTCGTCCACACGCTAAGTGTGCGCCTCAGGCACATTAGTGAGGAAAAAAACCAAGAGCAACACTGCCATTGCAATATTTGCGACAAAAATATCGCAAAGAATGCAATCACAGGCGAGTTGGAAAATATTTTTCCAACATGGGTATCATAAAACCAAATTTGGGGTATCCTTTGCCCGCATCCTTGGTGGCATGGGCACCACAAGGGCATGACACAACCAAGAGCGTGCCCCTAAGAACCATCAACCCAAGGTAGGAAGACCAATCGGGCATGAACCAAATGATCAAACGAAGTGAAGTAAACCAAGCGAGGTGCGAGTGAGTTGAGGAGAGAGTGAACCCATGGGACGAATTAGGTGACATGAAGTTGGCCTTAACTGTGCACACACAAACTATTTGATAATAGAGTCAACCCAACTGAGTGGGAAGGGTTGTGACTCCACACAAGACAAGGATGGATTTGTATTAATAAAGTGTGATAAGAATCGAGAAAGAAAACAACTCAGAGATCAACACACAAGTCACAAGGAAAGTGAATATATGAGGATGAGGTGTGAAGGAGTAGCCAAACCCACGTATGGACGAGTGAACTTGGAGGATTTTGTGGTAGGGTAGACCCCCGAGTGAGTAAGAAGAAAGGATCTTAGTGAGGTTGTGTACAAGTGGATAAGGACTTGTCTAGGGTGGAAGCTGAGTGGGAGATTTCTAGTATACTTTGTATTGAGTTTTCACATTACACTTGCAAGAAGGTCGAGCCATTGTCTTGGGCCTATTACAAAGTTGTGATTTCTATATAAAGAGAAGACTAGAAGGCCATTCCCATATTTTGATCTTATGTACATGTATGTGTTTATTTGGATGTTTTATGCTACAATTAAATTACCTAATGTGTTATATGTGACAATATGATTATTGCTCTATATTAATGATTTTGCAACCTAAATAATATAGAAGCTAAGAGCAATATATTATGAGACATAGTCTAGATGAATTAAAATTGTGCTACACTAAAAAGTTTTGAAACACACTAATGCCCTATGCTCAAGGGGTCAAAGTGTGTCAAACATGCCTTAACCATGTGGAACCCCTAAAATCATGACACTAAAAAATCAACTCCTCCACAACAAATTTCCTTACTTAAATGTTCTGTTAAAAGCATGAGTCAAATAATCAAATGAGAACTGAGAACCAATCTTGTTGATCAAACCTATTAATTCTATATAAAAATCTAACAATAAATAATGAATGCATTTATGGGATTGAAGTTTAGAAGGAAAAAAGGACTATTACATTAATCTTAGTAGGTGATACAAATGCATATTTTATAACATATCTAAATTAATAATGACATTTCGTATGCAAACTACTTATAAGACACATAGAGTACAAATTAATTGTTAATGCATTGAATCCTTAACCCTAAATCCATGTTTCAAGCTATATCCTGAAATTGTTGAATATCATCTTAAATGGGGTAGAAAGATCAGAGGAAAAAGAAAAAAAATCATTGCCCTATTTATCAGGGTAAAATATAATTTATTTTATTAAAAAATATTTGTAATGTTATTATTATTAAATATAATAATTTAAAGGTGTTATTAATTAAACCTTTTATATCATTTAAAATTAAGTATTTTTTGAATTGCAAATTTAGTAAAAATTTTAAATTGATTAATTTGTAAATATTAAATGTTAACATTCACATTAATTTAATATTTTAATGGTGTTAATTATTTCTACATTAATATTACAATTTTACAAAGAGTCTAAAATTAGTTTTTAATGATGGCAATCAACAAAATCATAAACTTTAAAAAAATGTTACCTTATTTGTTATTAAAAATTACCTTATTTGTTATTAAATTGTGATTTTAGATCCTATAGCATAAAAAAATCCTTTATTTTGAAATTAACATGATTAAATTTTTGGACTTGTGTGTTCTAACAATCAAGCGATAATTTGGTTATAAAAAGGTTTCAAGTTTCATTTTCATTCATGAATTGACACTAATATTTAACAACAATTTGGTCATCAGTAGGTTTTAAGTTCTATAGCATTCACAATGATATGATTGATTGGTTTCATTATTAAGAATTTGTATTCCAAAGTATTCAGTTTATAGAGAAGTCATGAGTATTTTAATAAATTTATCAGATTTATTTGTTATTAAATATAAATTTTTAACCAAAATCAGAAACTTAAAATGTATCCAACTCTACCATGTATTTATTT
>APFE031574220.1:0-24519 GCA_000404065.3 Pinus taeda | reverse complement strand
ATGTAGTTGTAGGTGCTCCAACACCTCTCTGCAGAAGAAGTATTTACAACCTGTGAAAGAACTTTTTTTGCCAATTTTGGCAAAAGTCCCTGGCCGCCATATGTTTCCCACCATGTGAGAGAATCAAATCAATCTCTGTCTTCCATTGCATGGAAGTTACCAAACAAACCAGTGCCATTGAAGTATTTTCCTATTTCAAGGCGCACAGCTACACATTCCTCCCTGTCAGGTATCAACTTTTCTAATGCTTGCAAATATCCACTAGTTACCTCTGCATCCAAATGGGGTTTGGTCCTAATCCCACCCCCTGGTGCAGGTTGGCCCAACCAAGATGTAGAGTAGTATTTTGGCGTAAGGATATACGCCAAGCAAGTAGTGGAAGATTAAGTCTATTCCACCATTCACACACACAATCGTGAATCAGTTTGTACAAGTCGGGATCTCTGTTATGAACAATATCTTTTATTTGCCCCAACATGGTATCCATATGCTCATACACCTCGCCAATCACTGGTTTGTTTGTATCTGCAAACCGAATCATGTGATAAATGGGCTTGGTGAAATCCAATACTTGCCTCACATTTGTCCAAAACTGACCATCAAGAACGGCCTCCTACACCAGTTCAAAACCTCGCCTGTCAACTACATTTGTAGCCCTTTCCTTTAATCCCTGCCAATGTGGACTTGATACCATGCTAGCCAATGACTCTCTTACCTTCAAAAGGCGCCTAAAGGTGAGGTAATAGCTACCAAACTGGTCTTTGCAATCTTCAACAACTCCAATCTCGAGTGACTGCGAAAAAGGCCATGGTTATTGCTATGATTTGTAATAAATTTTATCATTTGTTTGCCTTTCTTGTACAAATCACCAATCCATTTGTATTATGCATTTTTGTTCTTGACAACATCATGCATCAGAAGGTTCAATGTGTGAACCAAACATCCAGACCAAAATATGTTGAGGTATTTATCCTCAATAATTGCTCCTGCTGCCTTACCATTAGCATAGATCAGGATAAAGTCATAATGGGCTACTAGGTCGAAGCATGTAAACAAGCAAGTACGGCGAAGCATCCATGAGAAGTGTATTCCGAAGCATGGACAGATGACAAAGGAGTAGCCAGATGACAAGAAAACCTGATGTATGACAAGAAAGCCACTTTCCACAAAGGAAGCAATGACATGACAAGCCAGGAAGGAAAGTGATCGATAGATGGTGCCCTACCTAGAAGAAGTTCGAACAAAGACTTCATGACATCAAAGAAAGGAAGGAGATCAAGCAACTGAAGGACCCACGAAGAAGAAATTGTTAATGAATGACAGAGTCCCTAGTAAAGAGGGAGCTTTGAAAAGTCCCTAATCAAGAGGGATTTTTGGATCACCCCTGATTACAGAGGAGTGACAATTGTGTTTTTCCATCATGGGTCATGGACTAGACTAGGACTAACAGCGATAAATCTAGATGAAGGCCATGAATGGAAATGTAGACAGAAGATAGACACAACATTCTTGTCTTCACTTGGGAAGAAAAAATGGGAGAATTGGGTAGTCATCTGGCATCCGATACTCTTTGAGGATGTGTGGGACATCCAAGACAAGAGTAGGCAAGAGGACCGATATTCTTTGAGGGTTGGGAACCCAAGACAAGAATAGTCCTAGAAGGTCATACTCAATGAACACCCGAGTGTGTATGTACCTTGAGAGACAATGACTAAGGTGTCTATAAGCCATTGATCTCGCCAATATTGTGCTCTGGTCTATTAAGAGATAGAGTTGTCAGTCAAGGCCTTATTGTAGAAACAATGTTGGATATTATGATGCTATAACAGATGGATTGCAAATCTCGATTCTCTTATGTGAATTCTTTAGAAATTGATAATAGCCAAATACCTTGTAATATTATATGAATACCTCCCTAGTTAAGAGGTAGTGTTGACGGAAATGAAACTAGGTTCAGTCTTCATAAATGTACTTTTGATATTTGTACTTATTCAAGAAAAGAAATATTATTTTTATAATATATGTCAATGAGTTTCTTGCTCATTGAAATAGGTCTAGCACATGTTAAGTGTTATAGGTGAGTTAAATAGTAAAAAGGAAATGTTGAAGGCCTTAAGGGCATGTTACACCATGTAATAGGGTCAAGAGAATACCTCCAAGCAAAGTCAAGTCCCCTCCTATGCAAAGGCACCATCAAAGAAGCTCCTTCAAGCATGTTACACCACCAAAGAAGCCATCCGAAGCAAGCACAATAAGTCGACCTGCAAACTGTCCTCAAGTCAGCCTTCTAGTCAGCCTAAAAGGATGGACAGTCCTCTATATATAGAGGTTGTCCACTCCGTTATAACGTCAAGGATCCATCTCTGAAATCAATGAAGAAATGGTGCGAGTAAAGTGACAAGAAAGGGAGCCTCTAGTGCAACGTACAAGGTGAAGTCTAGGCCGAAGTTAAGAAGATTGTTTTCTAGGGTAGAAAACAGTCACACATGCGAGAAACAGAGCCTCTTCCTATGGTCATTACAACACTATCATCACAGTCACACAACTTCGTTGGTTGGGCAATCTAAGTGCCTATAAGGCCCCTCACTCAAGCGTAGAAGGAGCTCTCTCAAGCGAAGAAGGAAGAGGTCAACATCACAAGGAAAAACAGTCACATGTGCGAAGGTAAAGAGGTTGTCTCTGTTGTCATAACAGCCCTCCCATTACAGTCATACAAGTTCATTGATTGGTGAAGAGAAGAAAGGAATCATCATAAGAAAAGGGTCTCATCAAAGGTATAGTGCAACAAGGTTTACCAACAAGTTGAAAGAAGCATGAAGTGTCGGAAGGAGAAGGACGAAGTGTCGGGGAACGAAGTGCCGAAAGGAGGAGGACGAAGTGTTGAGGAACGAAGTGCCGGAAGGAGGAGGACGAAGTGTCGAGGAACGAAATGCCGAAAGGAGGAGGAGGAAGTGTTGGGGAACGAAGTGTAGAAATAAGGAAGTGTCAAGAACAAAGTGCAGAAAGGAGAAAGGAATTGACTTGTGCTTCAAGTATATTCTTGTCAGGGGTCTAGGGTTTGGCCGTGATCAATAAGAAGCTTTAATAAGAGAAACTTACTAAAGGGTTTTCCTCTCAAGAGAAGAGAGCATTTGGCCGTGGCAGAGAACCAACATCTTGTGTTCTTGTTCTTATGTTTTTGGTAGCAGTTTGATGAAGTACACACACATGCATTAATAATAAGAAGAAGAAGATTAAGCTAACAAGAAAAAGTAAAAGGACTGTACAAATTGTTATCAAGTAACGAAGAATCACACTACACTTATTTTCCCTAGATTCTTCAACAACTGATTCCTGCAAAGTAGATCTAAGCCAAGCTAGCTTCTTCCATATTTCACGAGAAATAATTGGGTCCACTCGATCACTAGGCCCTTCTGTCTCTTTTTGAAGATCTACGAGATGTTCTTTAGGAATGGATGGACCTGCAACCACTTCATGCTCTTCATCATCATCAAAGTCCATGGGAACTTCTTTGGACTTCCAATAGGCAACGTTTTCATCAAAGGTCACGTCCCTACTAACCTAAACCTATCGATGTCCTACAACATAGATCCTATAGGCCTTTGACGACTCACTGTATCCAATGAATATTCATTTCTTTCCTAAAGGATCTAGCTTCTTTCTCTAATCTTTGGGTACATGGATATAGAATAGACAACCAAATATTCTCATATGTCCAACCTATGGTTTATGTCCGGGGAACGCTTCTTCAGGTATCTTCTTTTTAAAAATTTGATGACGACTTCTATTTTGAATATAGATTGTTGTCATTAACGGTTCACTCCATAAAAGCATAGGTAAGTCTTCATCATGCATCATTGCCTTGTTAAATTGTAGCAAGAAAAGGCTCCATTTGACTTATGCCTTAGTCAAATGGAGAAATTTGAATTTCCTCATCAACAAAATGACTTGAGTTGCAATTAGCAGGAGTGACATGGCCAAATCACTAAGTTAAATCAGTCAATTTGACTTTGTAGGCTAGAAGTAGAGTTGTGCATGAGTTAATTGCTAAAATCTAGCAACCTAGTGGAGTTATTGTTAGTTAAACTCAGTTATCTGAGCTCTAGTCATGAATAGAGTCAGTGGGAGTTCAGTTGAGTAGTAGTATTTGTTGTTAACTACTGATCTCTCAATTAATTGATCAATTTACTAAAAATAGTCCTAGTCGTGCATGGAATTCAAATTTCCTAGTTTGAGTGGAGGAAAAGGCACATTGTAATTATCAATTATATACTAGTTGAGTGTACAGGTTTTGTATTAGAGCTGATGAGCAATTTCTCCTGGAATTGCATAAGGAAATAGGAGATTCCCTATCTTTTAAGAGTTAATTTCCTCAAGGATTGCGCAAGGAAATGGGAGGAAGGTTGAGGCCTATTTTGGTCAAGTGTTGGTCAAAGAAGATCAGAGTAAGAGATCAGTATTGCAATGCAAGTGGAAATTCAAGGATTGAAGTTGTCATTGTAATAGATCCATATTCTCATCTGATTTAATACAAAACAGATGAGGGGACTTTCCCAGTTGGCTTCCAGTAAAAATACTATGCCCATTGTGATTTAATGGTTGCATGCTATTGCATGTGTTCCTATCGTGTGTTTTCCTTTCTGCAGATTGAGTAGAAGAAATTCACGTCCATTGTTTTCAGTCTAAATTCATTAGTAGCTACAAATTTCGAGCTATTTCTATATGGTATCAGAGCTATTGAAGACTACATAGAAACTAGGTTCCAGATCTTCTCTCAGAAAAACTTTGATTTGCAGAGTTTTTGGTGCAGATCTTCTTCAATGCAAAAACAATGTCCTTCAATGGATTGAGGCTTGAGTATGCATTGGAGGGCACCTTGTATTTTTGTGCTTGGAAAGAGGATGGAAGTTGCGTTGGATGACAATGGAGTATGGGAATACACACAAACCGATATTCCAAAACTAGTAGCATCTGATGCACAAGCACTTACTCAGTGGAAGAAAGACAACAAAAGCCAGAAGGATTATTCTGGAGGGTGTTAGAGATCATGTGGTTTTGAACTTGCATGGAAAGGAGACTCCTTTTGCAATTTGAAAAACTCTCACAGATGTTGAAATTTGGTACCGGAGGACAGGTGGTTCCCTTAGGCTTTGATCTTTGGCCTAGGGAAAAGTGTCCAAAAAGATTTTAATTTTTCTCCTAAAGTGACTTTATAATTTTTATAAAGTTAAAATCTAATTTAAAAGTGACTTTAAGTGATAAAGTTACTAAGTCTAATTTTAAAGTGACTTTTATAAAGTCAATGAAAAATTAGAAAGGAAAAGTGACTTTGGAAATAAATGACTAAGTGGGTCTTTATTAAAGTGGGTGAATTAAAAAAATAGAAAGAGAGATTTAAATGTGCATTTAATCTCATCCATTGATCTAAATCTATTTCAGCCATTGGATTTAGAGATCACCCAAAAGTCACTTGCATCACCCAAAAGTCACTTGGAGTTATATTAAGGGAGGAAAAGGAGGAAAAGATCACATTCGATTCAATTCTTTCATGAGCAGATTGAGAGAAGGAGAGCAAGAGAGCAAGGGAGATTTCTGGATAGTGAGTTGCAGAGTATCAGCAGCGGAGTTTCAGCAACGGAGTAACAACATCGAAGTTTCAGCAGGGCAGTTTTTCAGCAAGGCTGAGATAAGTTGTAAAAGTTTGCTTGCTGATTTTTGCTGAATATTTTCTTGCTGTAAAAAGGTTTTTTTTTTTCAGAAATAAAGAAGAGCTCTCAAACTGGTTCTCCCCAAGAGTTGTAGGGGGTTTTTCCAGGGTCACGTTGACCAAAAATATCAGTGTTTTAATGTGTTTTAATGGCTGTTTATTACTGCTGATTTTTATTTCTGCAATTTCCAGCATTCTGTAAATTTTTTAGAATTTGTGTTTTCAGCAAATTTATTTTTTCCAGCCTGTTGAATGTATGCTTATGGGAAAGGGCATTTAACTACATGGGAGAAATAAGGAGAAACTGAAAACCGGGGTGGGAAAACATAAATTTTTACAGTTATAACTAGGAGACAATGGGTAATTAAGTTCCAAAGGCCCATAGAAATCTATGTTAGGTGCCATCCCCATGGTAGAGCCACCTGGTTTTGAATAGTGGAATGGCCACTAAGATACCTCTTCATAGATACGTGCAATAAGTTTCCTTGCCTTCAAGCTGAAATAAAATGATCACGGGATATTTAGTGTTGAAAGAGCTAGGTGTCTCAATCAAACATCTTGCCCCAACCTTGGCACTATCCACTCTGAAGAGTGCATCTGTTGCTAAAAGAGTCTTGGCCTTATCTGATAGAAAGGATTTCAAGTTCCTAAATGACAACCACTATGTTTTATACATGAAATGGTTGTGGCAAGTTATTTGGATACCTATCCGAGGAGGCTCTTTTCTTGGGTGACGTGGAAGGCTCTTCTCCTACGACTTGTTTGTGGCCACCCCAAGCTTGGGTTTATGTGCGTCTTAGAAAATTACGCTATGCCATGTTAGCGTAGCCAAGTTCTTCGGGGGGTTGCTGAGAGGGGTCAGTGAAGCCATTCCCGCCCAGAGGCTGCAATCTAGGGAGAGGCATCGACCTCTCACCCAGTCCACTCACCTAGCTTCCACTAGCATGCTCTCGGTCTAGAGAACACTTGCTGCCAGTACAAACAACTTAAAACACTTTTGGAACAACTTCACATAGACACTCATGATGATCGAAATACAATTATTTCCTTCATGAATGACCTTCAAAGGAATCAGTGGCATATGCATGACAGATTGGCTAGCCTACAAAGGGGATAGTGGCACATGCAGGGAAACTTTGATCATTTGGAAGGTTGATTGGCCCATATGAAAAAGCATATGCATTGTGAATTCTAACCTTCACCACCATTTGGCTCACGACTGAAGAATCCAACACTAGTAACTTCATCAGATTCATAATGGCTCTTTGTTGTGTATTAATCTTGATGGTTTTTTGGTTTTGTGTTCCTCACCATTTCTAGATTGCCAAGTCCTTTTGACATTGTGTAATAATTTTTGGCAACTATCTATTGGCCAACAAATCTGGTAAGAGTAAGGCTGGTAGGATTTTGGAAAATAGTGGGCAACAATGTAATCTTTTTGCATAAATGAAAAACCTTGACTTACAATATATATATATATTATATATTCTATAATATAATATATATATATAACTGTATTAATACTATAAATAAATTATTAATGTTGTTATTTGTAGAATAGTTAATTCTAATATTTAATTAATATATAATATATAATGATTTTTTTTTTTTGTATATGTAAATCATTTATATTCCCTTTGACATCAAGTTCATCATGTCTTTGTGGGCATTGAATTTGGGATAGGAAGGATCTCATTCATTCCCAACTACTCGAGATATACCCAATTGACAATATAATGATCTTTTAAATCTTAATATTAGTTAACTAAAATAATGTATTAATAGTTAATAAATTATTACTAATATGTTGTGATCTGTTATAGATATATTATAAATATAAGTCAATTAGGTCTAATTATATTAAATGTAGTTGCAATAAATTAAATGTTTTTATGTGTTTTGGCTTTAAAAAGAAACTAGTGTTAATTAGCAAGAACTCAACAAAAGTTGGAGCCTTGTTGGCTTGAGCAATTAGCCAACCCACTTTTATAGACTCATAAAGTGAGAAAAGTTAAGAAGCTTAGCAAAAACTCAAAAGAAACTTAAGTCTTTCTTGCAGTTGTGCAAGAACAATTTAAATCTATCCATAAATATCATAGTAGATAAATGAAATTCAGTAATTCAAAAAAATAAATAATATATTTTGTTAATGTAACACTATATTAAATGCAAAAAAATAAAGAAAAAACATAATTTAGTTATTAAAAGTTTATGGAACTCAAATTCTTGTTTATTCAACTTCAAATAATTAATTTGGATCAATTTTTTGTTAAGCGCATGTGAATATTTTTATACATATTTTTTTTTAAATAGTTGATGACTTATAGGTAATTATTATTATTATTATTTGTTGGTTTGATCCACTGGGTATTTGAACCTTGAATCTCATGGTTTACATCATACTTCATAACACAAAGACCGCTAATTGAGCTGCCGCCATGGGCTAGAGATAATATTTATTATTACATCGAATGTGTGTAAGGGGAGGGTTGACCTCACCCTTTCGTCCTCTGTCCATACCCAATGAAAGAAAGACACATATTGAGCTTTTTTTGTTTATGTCATCGAATTTGGTTTACGTCATCTATCCATAATACATATCTTTCCTTGACACACATTGAATTAGTTTAACATGCACCTTCAAGCTCTACTAGCAGTTTGCAGTGAATGAATTTGTCAATTATGGCACATATGTGATTTTTATAGAGGCAAGTGCACAAACAAACTTATTGTCTTCCTTCCCCAAGCCCATTGTTCATCGTTTGTGTTGAGGGTTCCATTGCCCATGTATGAATGATACAGTCTGGTAATAATGTGTTACATCCCATTTAGGAAGTCACGATAAATAGATTGAGAAATAATACAATGCATTACTATTGCAAACAACAATAAAATTATAAATCCAACTAGAGGCGTTGCACACGCTACTCAGACACTTCACCTCTCCTTTATATGCTACTACTTGTGGAGAACCGCGCATTGAGATCTGAAAGGCTTATGGCGTAACATAATGCTATGGTAACGTTCTTGGGCGTGAGAGCATCTACTTGGTACCAACACTTGTAGACTAAGAAAACCACACTACGATCTAAGGGATCCTCTTGGTATCCCATTACACATTCTATAACCTTGTCTGGAATTGCATAGACTGTTGATGTCCTCCTCGGCACCTGCTTTTGTGAAATTACTTGATTGACGTGATGAGAATCCGACTATCGATCGAAATCTTAAAATGGTTGCATCAATTTCTACTTAGGGTAGCTTAAGTGGTAGTTCCTCACTTAACATGATTTGATTTGAGGATCGGATCACGTGGCTTAGGAGCTGACGACACGAGGGATGAAGGTTAGGCCTTTATCCTCCATGTGACAAAGACATTTAATGTCTCAACTAATACTCTATCCAAAGGTTTAAACATATATTGCTTCATTATTCTAAGTATATAGAATTTATATACACATATTTTGTTTAATTTTTTTTTTCTATGTAAGGCTAATTCTATTAATAAAAACAAAAATATAATTACAATGAGGCCCCGCCTCAACTGCTGTTGCTATAGTTCATCATGAAGGTCTAAACTGCCCCAGATTGGGGAAACCAATTTGACATGACAAAAAGACCAATCATATATCCTGTGACTGTCACCAAAGGAAACCCATACATAGGACTCGGATCTATGTTTTGAAGCAAAACCCCGAGGAAGATTCAACACAGCACCACTAGAAGCGACAACAAAACGACAGACCCGCTGGTCAATCATACAAACAACAAAAACAGATGTTATCAAATAATATTTAGAATACCGTTGGGTCCGCATCATCACATCGCACATATGAAGGTGTAAAGGCTCCACCCCTTGATTTCCGCTGATGTGATATTGCGATGCGATCCGATCGCAATCTCATATTGCTATATGTAAAGGCTCCACCCCTTGGTTTCCGCCGATGCGAAATTGTGATGCGGTCCTATCGCAATCGCATATTGCTATTTGTAAAGGCTCCGCCCCTTGGTTTCCGCCGATGCGATATTGCAATGCGATCTAATCGCAATCGCATATTGCTATAAGTAAAGGCCCCGCCCCTTGGTTTCCGCCGATGCGATATTGCGATGCGATTTGATCGCAATCGCATATTGCTATATGTAAAGGCTTCGCCCCTTGGTTTCCACCGATGCGATATTGCGATGCGATCCGATCGCAATCGCATATTGCTATAAGTAGAGGCTCTGCCCCTTGGTCTCCACCGATGCGATATTGTGATGCGATTTGATTGCAATCGCATATTGCTATATGTAAAGGTCTTGCTCTTTGGTCTCCCCATTCTGCGATCGCCGGCTGCCCGTTGGGTGGCCATTAATGTTCTTAAAGATCGCTCGTCTCCGGGTGTGCTTCTTCCTCCTGAGCCATTTCATTCTTTACCAATTCCTGATATTCCAGCATCTGTTGTTCAGTTGCTAGAGTAGAGAGTGTACCTGTATGGAGTTCTGTTCTGCTTTCCACTCCTATATTTGCCAATAGGTCAGCTACTTTGTTTCCCTCTCGTCGTATGTGCTTGAGATTGATCGCTTTGTGGGAGGAGAGCCAGATTTTGATAAGTTTTAGTCGACTTTCCATTCTCCAGCTGTTGCTCACCTTACTCGAGGTTGTTCCTTGCAGCATTTTGGTGACCATATTTGTGAGAATTTGCGAATCTCCCTCTATAACAAGCGGGAATATACCCTGTTTTTGGGCTATAATGAGTCCCTGCCATAATCCTTCTAACTCTGCCGAGTTGTTGGTGTCCCATCTAGTTGAGCCTAAGTAGGCTAGAATAGGAGTTCCCTTATGATCTCTGAATATTCCTCCAAATCCAGCCTTCCCTGGATTTCCTTTCAAGGCTCCATCAAAGTTTAGCTGGAACATGTGACAGGGAGGAGGAATCCACCTATCTGGTGTCCTGCTTCTTGCTTGAGTTTTTCCGTTGATTATCATTTCTTGATTCCACTACAGATTCCAATTTGTCCATATGGTTCGTTCCAACGGGAGAGAGGGAAATTCTTCCTCAGACCATGTTTGAAGAAGTAATGTTTCCTTGATATTTTGACATACTGTATTCCATAGAGATTCCAAGGGCATAGATTGGTCCTTGAAGATTCACCGGTTTCTCTCCTTCCATAGTGTCCACATGAGAAAACCCGGTATAAGCTTCCATAAGGAGTTTAACATCTTGCTCTTGAATGGGTTCCTTGCCCAATTGCAAATAGTGGAAACTATATCTCCTTGTGTCCTTCCATCCTTTTGGCATCTAAAGTTGACCTTTTCCCAGAGCTTGTGCTCTAATGGACAAGAGTTCATAAGATGCTGAGTGGTTTCCTCTTCTTGCTTGCAGTTGGGACATATGGAGGGGCCTTGGAAGCTCCTCTTCTTGAGATTGTCCCAAGTAAGGATTTTATTGTGACATAAGAGCCAAAGAAAGGTCGAGACCTTCTGCCAAATCTTGGGGTCCCATATTTTATTCCAGAGAGGGTCCTTGACAATGTGTTCCTTCATGATGATGTGATAGGCCTCCCTAGTTGTGAAGCATCCTTTTTCTTCATAGCCCCATCTAAGAATATCCTTTTCCTCTAAGTATTGTATTCTTCTCTTTGCTAATTCAATACTGAGAATCTGTTGAGCTGAGTCCATTCCCTGTCTTATTATGTGGTTCGTGCTACACCATTGCTTGTGCCCTTGCAATGTGGAAGGAAGCCAAAAGTGCTTGACAGTATTATTGGTTTGCATTTCGTGTTCCGGGGTTTGATGAGGTAAGATCAAATCCTTTAGTTTGGGTTGCTGCTGCCAAGAGTCATCCCAGAACCTTGCTGTATTGCCATCCTTCACTTCCCAGAAGCTATGTTGCTGAATTAAGAGCTTGTGTTGCTTGGCCGCATTCCAAATTAGAGAACCTGGGTTGACTTCTGAAATTCGGATTAATTCTTCGGTGGGTCGACTTTTGGCATACTTTGCAGTCCATAGGGATGCCCAAGGGGTGGATGGCATAGTAAGCCATTTCCACCAGATGCGGGCGCCCATAACCATATTGCTGTGGCAAGGATCCTGCAGACCCATTCCACCAGCAAGGTTTGGCAGGCAAACTATGTTCCAATTGACTAGGGCCCATTTGCGTTTTTTATCAGAGCTGCCCCACAGGAAGGATCTCTGTAGGCATTTGATCTCTTTGAGAACCCATTTGGGTGTAGCTAGGATCGAGAAGAGATACAACGACATGGATTGTAGAATCGCCTTGATTAAGACAAGGCGACTTGCCATATTGAGAGCCATGTGAGTCTAGGAAGATAATCGAGCCTCCAGTTTTTCTAAGAGCATTCTCCAAGAGGAGTGTTCATAGCTGAGTCAGTCATAGGAGCGCCAAGATATTTGGAAGGGAGAACAATAATTGAGAATCCAAGAATACGAGCTATAGAAGCTTGGGTGACAGTGGGGGTATGAAAAAAGAAGATTTGAGATTTGGCCTTGTTTATCTTTGCGCCAGAGGCCTCCGAAAAGTCCGTCAATAGTGAATTGAATTGTCGAGCTTCCTGGACTGAAGGGTGACCAAAAAGCATATTGTCGTCCACAAATTGCTGATGAGTGAAGGATGGAGTGTTAGGAAATGACAAGCCTCTTAGTTTATGGGAAAACATAGCAGCTTTAATATGCGGCCAAGACCTTCCGCCATTAACACAAAGAGGAAGGGGGAAAGAGGGTCCCCCTGTCTGATACCCTGGGAAGGCTGGAAAGGAGATGAGGGGATACCATTGATCAAAATTGAGAAAAAAGAGGAAGAGATGAGACTCATGACCCAACAAATCCAAGTTGGGGAGAAACCAAAGGCAGATAGGGTCTTTTGAATATACATCCAACTTAAACTCTCAAAGGCTTTTGAGAGGTCGATTTTAAGAAGCATCCCTGATTTCTTGGAGTGCTTCAGGGAGTGGATGATTTCGTGAGTGAGGATTATGCTGTCCGTAATCTGCTTGCCTTCTACATATCCTGACTGCTCTGGCGAAATGAGAAGTGGTAGCAGCGATTTGAGTCTTGAGGCTACGATTTTGGAAACTATCTTGTAGATGACGTTGCACAGGGCAATGGGCCGAAATTTGTCAGGGGTGTTAGAATGAGCTTCCTTTGGGATAAGGGCTATGAATGTGGCATTCATAGCCGAAAGCATCCACCTCGTGGTTCTAGATTCCTCAACAATCTGCCAGACTTCCAATTTAATTAGCTCCCAGAAATTATGGAAAATGTTGGAGGCAAATCTGTTTGGCCCCGGCGCCTTGCCTTCTTTCAGTTGATGAACTACATTTTCCACTTCCTGTAAGTCGACCGGCCTGAGTAAGAGCTGGTTGTGCTCTTTTGTGACGACTTTGGGGATGTTCTCTGTGATTTTTCCTATAGCTTGCATTCTGTCCACCTGTGGTTCTTAATGAGCTTGCTTAAAGTAGTTGAGAAGTTCGAGCTCAATTTCTTCATGTTTTTCCACTTTTGCCCCCGGCTCATTTTGGATGTGAGTAATATTGTTATTCATTCAGCGTTGAATAGTGGAACGGTGAAATTTATTTGTATATTTTCCCCTTCCTTTAGCCATTTGATTCTCGATTTTTGCCTCCGGAGCGTTTCTTCTTGTTTGACCCTCTCTGAGATCTGAGTTTCAAGAGACTTTTCCTAGTTCCGAAAGTTCCTCTGATCTTCCCTCTGTGATGATCTGTTGCTGCAACTGTTTCATCTCTTGATCTAGAGCAGTATGATCTTGGAAAATGTTACCAAAAGAAGAATGGTTCCATTGTTTTATTTTACTCTTGAGGTATTTAAGCTTCTGCTGAAATTTGAACATGTTTGTACCATTTGGTGAAGAGAAGTTGATTCATTCCGAATTTACCAGATTGACAAAATCCGGATGTGTCGTCCAAAAAGCCTCGAAGCGAAAGGGCCTGCGGGTAGCATTGCCTGGTCGAGTTCATTGGAGAGAAATTGGCCAATGGTTTGAGCTTGTCAGCGGCAGGATTGAAGTTGAAAGGTCTCCCCCTAAGTGGATTGCGTTGTCAGAGATTAGGAATCTGTCCAGGCGAGACGCAATTTGGTGCGAACCAACTCTTTTGTTATTCTAGGTAAAAAGGCCATTGTTGAATGGCATGTCAATAAGCCAATTGCTTTGAATGTAATCTTTTAGATTGTTACTTTCCTTGCCCAGCTTATTCCTTCCTCGTCGCTTTTCTTCCATCTTGGTTATCATGTTGAAGTCGCCCCCAGTGATCCAGAGTGGATGAGATCTATCAGTATTGATTGAGGAAAGGGTATTCAAAAGTTCTACCTTATGCATAGCTTCCTGGGGAAATATACATTGGTTATGTGACCATGTATACTGGTGCCTGTAATGTGGAAAGTAGCTTGAAGGAAATGCTTATTTGCATGAATGCTGTTGAGCTCGATGGTGCGTGTATCCTAGATGATTGCCAAGCCTCCTGAGGCGCCCGAAGCATCCACTGCTGCTACTGTACTACCCGGCCAAACTTTTGTACCAATTCGATCTAGACAGATGGAGTTGCATTTAGTTTCCTGCAGAAAGAGAATTTGGGGTTTCTCTTGCTTTATCATGTTCTTAATCAGTCTGCATTTCCCAGGGCTATTGAGCCCCCTGATGTTCCATGAGATTAGCTTCATTATGGAAGGTTGGAGAGAGAGTTGTAATACTTTGTGAGCTTGAAGTATTTGCCTGACTCCACTAGCATTTCCCCAATGCGGATGGTGCGTTGAAGATCCGTTTTCCTCCCTCTTTTTGTTATCTTTGATTATGCTTTTCCCATCCCACAGACCTCCAGTTTGAATACCTAGGGATTTTTGCCTTTGAGCTCTGGAGAGAATTACTTCCAGATTCTCCAACTGTCGCTCTAGGATTTTGTCATAATTTTTTGTTTTGCATGCCTGCTCTAGACCAAGAATGTCCAAATCCCCAATGTCTATGCTTTCTGGTTCTTCTTCTGTATGCTGTGTGTCACTTATGTCTTCTGTTGTTTCTGTTGCCCTGGAAAGGTCAGACTACGAGTTGTCTACCTCTATTCCTTGCAAGTACCAGGTTGGGACTATGTGCATAACTGTGGAGGAAGGATCTGTGGGTAATGGTTCTTCTGGGATTTTTTTGGGATCAGAATGTGTAGGTTGTTTGTTCTTCATGGGATCCTTCTTAGGTGGGACAAGGGGCTCAGGGTTGTGTATTTCTTGTCGGGCTAGCACTTCAAAACTGTTGTTCGTAGAGGGTCTTGATGAGCTGGCTTGAGGCTTCTTAGGGATTGTAGCAGGTTTCTTATGATTTTTCCTACGATTGGCAACTTTAGTGAAGCCAGTCAGATTCGGCTCCTCAGAGGCAGTGGTATTCGAGGGTTTCTAGTTTAGAGGACAGTCCCGAAACATGTGACCCAGTGCATGGCATCTCCTGCATCTGAACGACACATGTTCATAATCAATTAACTGAACCCATTCAACATCGTCATGAAAAATATTTACCGCATCCGGAAGTGCTTTGTTAAGGTGCATATAAACGCAAATGCGGGCGAA
The DNA here is from genome assembly GCA_000404065.3 of Pinus taeda. NCBI lineage: Eukaryota > Viridiplantae > Streptophyta > Pinopsida > Pinales > Pinaceae > Pinus > Pinus taeda. Next base: position 9,244 of record APFE031574220.1, on the reverse strand, counting down.
GGAGGTATATCTTTGGAGTTTTGTTTCCTCTGCCGTTTTGACAAATTCACCGAGACCATTTCCTATGGTTTGTAATGTCTCTTCGTCCCAGTATTCCATTGGGAGTGAGTAGAGACCGACCCAGACTGGCGCCCAGATGAGATCTTCTTTGTTTGGATTAAAGCGCTCCACCCATCCCCTCAAATATAGGCCAGCTGCGTTGAAAAAATAGGGGCCGCCATCGAGTACTCTGTTTCGGTCCTCCAAGCAGTTAAAGATGGCCGTGAAGAACCCTTTAGGTCCTAGCTGCAGCGTTATGTGTCCTTTCGGCTTCCACTTCGCTGCGATCCAGCCATGCAGTGCTTTCTCTGTTGGCCACATACTTATGAATTTGCCTATCAATGCATGATCTCTCATGTACTGGATCTGAGCATTGATCCGATGACTTGGGAGCTCTATTTTCGGGCGTTCAACAGCGATTGGTCTACAGGTGTTGGAGGTGACCTGGGGGTTCTCCCTGTTGTTCGCCTTGGCATCTTGTGGATCCATCTTCTTTTTGTCTCCATTTTGTTCAGCTGAACTAGTTCCTTCCTCACGCCTCGGGGGAGAATCATTTGCGTTGGGGGGAGGCACAGCGTCCTCCCCCTGGGGGGTATTCATGTTGTTCGCATTGCTTCTTGTCGTGTGCTGCCGTTTGTAATGCTGGTGGTATGACAGTATTGCAGAAGTCTGCTCAGGTCTGCTGTTGCAGGTTCTGCAGAAACCCTAGGTCGCCATACCCTCAGACACTTTAACCTGATCCTATACTTTGCTTAATTTTAAATGAGTATGTGATGTGAGTTTGTAAATGCAATTCAAGTTAGGTTATGGAATGAGAAGGGAAATGGATATCAATGGTGTATTAATTAAATTCTTTAATGATAACTTTCGTTGAAATATTATATTATTTATAAAATGCTATTTTAATTAGACTATAATTAACGATATTGATGAAAAAGGTTTATTCTTTGAAATCTAAATTTTAAGGTTTAGATATTTTTAAACCTAATTAAAACTTATTAAACATAAAACCAATATATTACATAGGAAATTAAATAAATTTAAAAAATGCTTACTTAGTTTGTATTAAAAAAATGTTGATTCATTTTAAATAATAATTAAATTTTATATAACAATAATAATAATAATAATAATTAGTCCAAGGGTTAGCTCATTTGTTGAGTTCTCATCACTAAAAGTATCTCACTAATGGGAGGTCATGGGGTCTATTCTCCTCGATGCCCTTGGGATTAGGTCTAATAATAGGCCAATGGGAAGTGATCCTTCGTTCGAGTAGATCTACCCAGATATTTCTCGAATTTTTTTATATTATTAAATTAATTCATTTATAAATAAAATAATTTAACAAATGATGATGATAATGATTAATGTCTAAGACTAAAATCTATATGGTTTACTAGACCTTAAAAGATAAGAAATTAATCAAAATTGTTTAGCATTTTATTTCTATGCTTAAAAGAAGTAAGAGAAGGTTGGTAGTGTGAGAGATATATTGAAAATTAGAAAGCATGTGAGCATAAGATGGACAATTTAAGAGAATGTGTTTTTCATCTTCAATCCTGTTAAGACCTCACATGATGTTGAATGATTGTTCTTTGTGCTTAATGTTGATAAGTATTATTAGTATATGTATGAGGTATGTGTATATTGAGGGATTTGATCCCTCTTTATGCATCATAGATCTAAAATTAAGATGGAGCTGCATTGCTTCATAATTATATTTCTTATAAAAAAAATCTTTATATTCATATGAGGAATATATAAGTTACAGGGATTGCTTAGACAACAAGGCTTGAAGCCATTACAAGACACACTTATTGTAAGTTCAATGTAGGAGGATAAACCAGAACTTGAGTATGAAATTGAGTGTAGAACCTGTAGTTAAGTGTAATAAGTATTTGTATTATTGTATAAAATTTGAATGGTGAGTTACATCCCCTCGGACGGTGTGACTATACAGGCACTGACTGATCATGAGGGTTTGACTGGTCATGCCTTTTGGCTTTTACATAATTAATTTTTATTAATGTTAACTAATTAATTAATTATTATATTATTATTATGTTATTTTTTTATTAATTTATTTATTCATAACATTGCCACCCCCTTTAGAGATGCTTTGTCCTCAAAGCATAACTAGAAGGGCTTCCTCTAGTTGAACATGTTGCAATGGAGTGGCATCTTTACTTTGATTGGTTAAGTCCTCATGGGTATTTGTACCTTCCTTGAAGCTGGGAGTGTTAACACTATATAATTTATAATGTTGTCCTTGCTAGTTAAACCCTTAAACCCCATGAATTGTTCTTCAAGGTTTGCAGTATAGCTTCCTAGTTGTATAAACCATTCTGCACCTAGAACTACATCCATTTCTTTGAGTGGTAGGGCAAATAGATCTGTTTGTAGCTCTAGTTCTTGTATCTGGATTGAAACCCTATGGCATTCTCCTATTTCTTTGAAGTTTTGCCGAGTAGCTATAGACATGGTCAAGTCCTTGATCGGGCATATACAAAGATCAAGTTGTTTAGCAAGATCAATGTTTATACAATTGTGAGTATTGCTCAAATATTCAAGTATATTGACATTTCTGCCTCTAATGAGCCCTTTAGGCTTCAGGGTTTTAGGGCATAGTTTCCTTGTTATGTCTGTTGGTAGAGTAGTAAGCTTAGTGTTTTTTTGTCTTGGAGACTGGTTTCTTTTCCTCTGAAGGTGTGGTGGAACGCATTTTGCAGTGACTTGTTGTTTTTGACCCATTGAAGAATTGCCGCCTTCACCCTAATTTTGTTGGACACATGAGATTGCATCTAATGATGGTTCTTCAGAATGTGAATCCTCATGGTTAGTGACAACGATTTCATCATCACGTTCTTGTACTTCAACTTGCTTCACATTTACTATTTTATAGTATCGTAAGGACATGTCTTCACATTTTTGTCCTAGTGCCCAATTTTCTCCACATTGGCGACAATTTTTTATTTTATTTTTTTCTTTTTTCTTTTTCCGACTTATTACTTGAAGAGTCTTACTCTTTCTCAACTTCTTAAGTATACAATTTCCTGTTAAGGCATTTGTGTCCTGACGTCCATTTGTCCCCACAATACCTACATTTGTTTGTTTCTTCTTTTTCTTGAGTATTGTTGTTGGTCTTCATCTCCCTTGAGTGATGACATTTTGAACTTATGTTTTTGTTCAATAATCTTTGCAGCATGTCTAGCTTCTTTGATAGTTTTAGGTTTGTGTAATTTCAATTTTGCATGGATATACTCCTTAAGTCCACATTTATACATTTTTAGCAGTTCTTCATATGTGAATCCTCTGTCCTATAGCTAATACTTCCCATTTGTGGGTGTATTCGCTTACTGAGCCTTTTTGCTGGAGATGAACAGATTTTTTGTAGATATATGATCTTCTTCTTCGTCATGAAACCTTTTTAGCAAGGCATCCACAATTTTTTTCTAAAGGAATGAACGAGCTTCACATTTGTTGGATCACCATAGGAACCAATCATATGCCTCAACTTCCAAGTTGTTGGATGCGGTCATGATCTTTTCTCGCTCACCTATTGGCAGGTTTGACTCAAAAATGACCTCCATTTTATTAACCCACACAATAGCACCTCTATGATCTTTACCATTGTATTTTTGGAGCTCCCTCTTAATTCACTGATAATCTTTTTCTAGAAATTTTGTATAGTATTGACTTCCTTAGAAGTGTATTTGTGGAATTTCATGCATTTGCAGAATTTCATGATTTGGAAAATCTTCGCCTTTTGGAGTCTTGGGACTTTGTGTTGGTTGTTGAGTAATTAAGGGATTAAAAATTGGGTTGAATCTTCCCATTAATTGGGCCTGTATGCCTAGTGACATTCTCTCAATGTTATTTACTTTTTTAATATTGCTTACCATTCCTTCTTGAGTCGCAATTAGCCTATTTTGGCCCTCTTCAAATTCTTCCTGCTTATTTTCAACGTTGTCAAGGCAATGTTGTATTGTATCAAGTTTGCTTGTTTTTATTTTTTATTTTTAAATAAAATTAATCAATATTTAATTAATTTAATTAAATAATTTAATATTAATAACTATAAGGTATAGTAAATATATATAGTTATATATACTATAATTCAGAACTAATCGAAACGATGTGGTTGATTGTTGACCGGTAAGGGGACACAAAATAAGGGACACGCCTGCGAGTGATAGGATGGCACACCGGTTGGTTGGGTCAACAAGATGGCGGAATGGTGGAAAACACATAATTGGGTGGCACAGTCAGCGATTGGTTGATGCAGCAGGGACAGGGACGGGTGGACAGGGTTGGCGGCCTGGTAGACAACCAACGATAGAAGATTGGAAACACTTGTCAATTCTATGGAGTATGCAAGGGGTTGAATCAATTTGTCAACTGAAGCACCAAGCGGAGGCGCTGGCAGACGCAACGTGACGTAAAAAAACGATACATTGAATGGATACATCAGAGACAAAGGGTGTCAGAAATTGTTAGAGGAAAGTACGACACGAGGATAATGGTGGCAGGGACGCAGGTCGACAGCTCGACGAAGCTAGACGCAGTGGAAAGACTAGACGGTTTGGACGGGACAAAGAAATAGGGGACGAGCTGGTGAACGGAATGCGTCGGGATGCAAAAAGGACGGTGGAAGCTTGGTAGAGATGGACAAAAAAAATGACCGAAATGTATGGCAGTGGAGTAATTGAGAATAGGTGGACGAAGCATTTCGCAGAGAAGGTAGCATTGTGGAAAAAAGTCGGGTAGGTCTTGCAGCGGGTGAATGAACATAGTGTGCACCAGATTGGCTCTAATACCATTGTAAGAGGAGAAACCATAACTTGAGAATAAAATTGAGTGTAGAACCTGTAGGTAAGTGTAATAAGTAATTGTATTATTGTATAGAATTTTAATGGTGAGTTACATCCCCTTGGACGGTGTGCCTAAATAGGCATTGATTGGTCATGCCTTGGTAGAGATGGACGAAAACACTGACCAAAATCTCTGGCAGTGGAGTAATCGAGAACAGGTGGACAGAGCATTTAGCAGACACAGTAGTAGTGTGGACAAAAGTTGGGTAGGGCTTGCAACGGGTGAATGAACATAGTGTGCACCAGATTGGCTCTAATACCACTCTAGGAGGAGAAACCATAACTTGAGAATAAAATTGTGTGTAGAACTTGTAGGTAAGTGTAATAAGTAATTGTATTATTGTATAGAATCTGAATGGTGAGTTACATGCCCTCTGATGGTGTGCCTAAGTAGGCATTGACTGGTCACAAGTAGTGTCACAGGGTTCGTCGAACCTAAAGGTTGAGGTTCGAAATTCGGCGAATTTCAAAAAAAATCTTAAGGTTCGTTTAGGTTCGAGAAGGTTCGGTTCCTGTTGCGTGCATTATTATTATAACGACATTCATATTGTTACTACCCACAACAAAAGAGACATTCTACAGGAGATGCTAGTATATTAAGAATTATTTTTAGGGTTTTGTGTCCTAACTTGGACAGTATTCCACATAATCGTCCCAACCTCCCAGTGAGCTTCTGCGCGATTTCCGAGTCATTGTTCAAGTTTTTTTGCTAACGCTTTAACATTATTATAATTTTACAAGTATTATAATATATTGCAGTATCGAAATCTGCGTACATACATTATAATGTGTTAAAAGCATTATATTTTAAGGCGTCAACATTATTATAATTCTATAAGTATTACAATGAACTGTAGTATTGAACTCAACGTACATGTATTACAGGCAATACAATATGTTAACACATTACAATGTATTGAACTCAGCTTATATGAGGCATTACAATGGGCTAATGTATATTTATTATTATTATTATTATTATAATAAAGATAAGTTAACATAATTTAAAAATTATATATTTTTACAAGAATTATTTTTAATATATTTTAAATTATATTACATTAACGAATAGGGTATTTTTATTTAATATTTAAAATTAATATAACTTATATTTATGGAGATTATAATTTTATTTATAGTTATGATAAAAATATAATATATATTTATTAAATGAATATAAAAGATTTATGTAATTTTAAATATTATATATATTTTTAAAATTATATATATGAACGAACCTAATGGCGAACCTCATTCGAATCTTATCGAAAAATTCGAACTCGAATCGAACTTAATTGTAATCAAATTCGAATTCGAACCCGAACCATGTGACATGGTCAAAGGTTTAATTGGTCATGATTCTGACCTTTCATTACATAATTAATTAATTATTATATTTAATTATTAATGTTATTTTTCATTAATGAATTTATTTATTCATAACATTCAACAAGATTACACAGATGTGTGGGGAGGAGAACAATGAGTTGATATGCAAATATTCACATAAAGAGAACATTAAAATATTTTATTTCTAACTAATATTAATTTTTTATCCCTTAGTTTATCCCTTTTGTGTTCTGAAATTTTTTTTTTTTATTAATATATTTTTAAACTGTCAAGGGCCAAATCTTTTCAATACAAAAGGAATTATACATTGAAATATTTTATTTATAATACACACTAAAATATTTTTTTGTTATTAATTTTTTTCCTACATTCTTTCTATTAGTTCTTTATATATAAAATTGATATTGAAATATTTTATCTATAATCCACATTGAATTATATATTTTGTTATCGATATTTTTAAATGGCACATGTTAACTCTATATTGAAAAGTAAAACAAAAAGAATTACATATCTGTGTACTTATGCATTATCAAACCTTTCAACCCAATAAATCATAATTTTCATATTAAAGTAATAATTTGGTAAAAAATTAAAATATTTATTAAAATGGCATGAGAAGAAAGGTAAAAAATCATGTTAATTGCTAAAGGTTATAAAATATAATAACAATAAAGTATATGGAAGAATATAATAAACTAAGTAAAAGGAAGAGAATAAACTAGTTTTGTCGATCTTTTAAGTTATCTATCATGGTGAAGCATGGAGTTGTGTCCATTTTGAAAAGAGAAAATGTCACTGGCTGCAACATTATTGGCTATTACTTAGCTAAAATTAGTTTGAAATAGAGAAATTTGTGGATCTCAAGATGACTTACAAGGCTGATCGATGATTTCTTGTCATTGTCGGCTGTGCCATTTTTATTTCTTTACTTCACTTTTTTCTTTTTCTTTTTTAAATAGTTTTTGTTTTCTATTTCATCTTTATTTTCAATATAAGAGAAACGATGTACATGATTTATGGTATGCATGTTACATTATCGTTATTACATTTTAAAAATTATTTTATTATATTGATCTCCTTAAAGTTGATGTTTGAATGTTCAAAAAGAAAATGTCATTTTTATTTAGAGATTACATGGAAATTAGACTTCATATTTGCATAGTAAAATGATGGATTTGATATTACATAGTAGGTACATTTCACTTCCATCTCATTGAAATTCAGTCCTCAATCCTACCCTTGTTCCATTGATGTTGCAATTAAATCTTTGATCAAATTGAAATTTTGCTAGCGTGGCACTTAATTTACTAACATTTAGATTTATTTTTCCATGAGGGTAAACCTAAAACTTAACATTGTTTTTCTTTATTTTGGATTTTAAGCAAATCACTTTTAGCCGCTAAGTTTAATTTACTTAAAGCTAAGTTGAATAAAAACATGCTAACATGGGTAAAAGTTCCCAACCGATTAATTATTAAACAAAATCCCAATAAACATTCAATGACAAAAAAAATCATACAAATGTCCATTCATGCTAATGCAGATGCATGTTATAGTAAACATTTATGTTAAACCATTATAAATCCCTGAGACTATTAGGGAAGAGATGAACAATAACATCATGGAACTAGAGAGGGTTAGGATTGTTAGTTGGTGATCTCCCCTATGATGGCTCAACTTCATGTGACACACGCTTTGGTCATTTGTCACATGCTTTTTACCTATAAATTAGCATTTTCAACAAAAACAAACTAAAACATTGTTATATTTGGCCAAAGTCTTAATTTCCTCTAAAAGGCTTTATGTAAGTTAAAAGCATTCAAAATAACAAGTATTTTAGCCAAACATACCCAATTGAACACAAAATAAGACTTGTGACATATCTCTATAATGTTTTTAAAATCTTCATTTCAGATTTGTGTTTGCACTTAGAACTTGTGGTTCTATTATAAGAAAATTATGGAAATCCCTTTTGAAATCCATGGGATTTTGGTTCTTTGAGGTATATTATGGTATCTACACAAATACTATGCTCTTTTAGGGCCGACATTGGTGGTGTAACATATTTTACATAAGCATCATGGAATTGGCATTGGTGGTGTGATAATATGTTACTTAGGCATACAATGTCTACAAAAAATTTATTCTTTTCTATAATTGGCATTTTTCATTTCACCAATTTGAATTCAATGCATTTCTCCATCCCATGTAGTATTATAAATTGGTAAGGTAATCGAGAGCGAAGAAAGTGGGTGATAATAATTTCTACCGTGACCACTTGAAACTCTACTAGCATGTGGACGTCCATATATTTCTTCTCAAAATCATCCTTTCTTTGAATAAGATTCGTTTCATGCACTGATCCATCTGCATCTCCGTGTGACCATGAATGTAATTCTTGTAATAGGGCAAAATTTGGCCCACCCAAGTATAGCCCTTTCACTTAGATAATGTGATCCTTTGGTATATTCAAGGGACAAGAAATTTGGTAAATGTTAAAATGTTAGAATTTGGACTCACCTATCACTTATAAGCTTCACAGTTTTGTGGACATGATAAGATGTATTTAGCCATATTTCTTAGAATTGATGCCACGCTGTTAATTTTACATAAGTATATTTGTTATTGTCTTTGACAAACCTTATATTGTCCATTGGAAATAGTGACCCATTATCTTAAAAACTACACTTTACTCTCCTTTCACAATATATCCACCATATATTCTCTTCCGTGTCTCCTTCCCTTGCTTCGGGGGTATGCTAGTTTAAAAATAGTTTTGTTGTAACATTTTAATATGATAGTTTGTCCTATATCGAATTCCTAGAATTGTGTTGATGCTTACCATAGATAGTTGAGCCATATGTAGACTCTTGCTCAACTTTGTGACTTGAGCCTAAGATTTAAGAGAGGTAACGTTGGTCTAAGCAAGGGAATTAACTTTAATATGATAGTTTGTCTTTTCTTAAATTCTTAGAATTATT
>APFE031574218.1:105635-118213 GCA_000404065.3 Pinus taeda | reverse complement strand
GTTGTTGGTTTCCTGGTGCAACATCATAGTGTTGGGTGATCTAAGCTTTTCATGAGGTGAAGAAGGGCTTTCATGCTGAGAGGATGACGCTGGGTCAGAACAATTGGTTGTAATCATTTTTGCTATTCTTGATATTAATAAAGATATTCAAGTTTTCCTCCACATTCTTGTATGTTTGATGATATATGCATTTGTGTGGCCAATACATATCTGGTCTTGTATTGCTTATGATTGTAGATCTATGTTCTTCGATAGTATTATGCTGCTTTGTTTCCACAGGTGCTCTTTGAAACTGGGTAAACGAAGGAGAAGCGGCAAAGATCTATCAGAAAGGAGAGGAACCAAGCGCAAGATTGAGGTTGGTGTCCTTTGCTCCCCTCTTATCTACTTCTCATAAAGGAAAATGAAAGTAGTTTTAGTTTGTTTGTTTCTAAGATAGCTACCAGTCTTAGTGGGACTAACAGCTCCGAGTGGACACTAGATTTCCCTATAACAGAGAGGAGACCCGATATATATCGAATCACTTATGAAGGATAGATCAACTAAGATGGATGTGAAGTGATCTCGATGAACCTTTCTTAGGAGAGACTCAAGAGTGGGCCTTGCTTGCTTCTTAAGCAAGGTGTAGCTATAGTTTTAAAAACCGAAACAATTGATCGGACAAGTCCACCTAATAAATCGGGTTTCAAACCAGAACTGGTCAAACCAGGACTCGTCAGGTCTAAATGAACCGGTTTTTAAATATGCAAAGTTTGCTCATTTATATACCATGTAAAGGTGAATATATCAAAATGGCACCAAGTGCAATACATATCATCGACAAAATACATAAGAAATGAGGCTCTAAATTACCTATAAATTCCAAAACAAAAGCTACAAGCTATGAGGCCATTGGCCTACTACAAGACTACAAGTCTAGATTTTAGAGTCTACACATGATCAATCATCAAATTCATCACCACTACTAGACACATGATCACCATCATCAGCAAGAGCTACATAGACGTTGTTGACCATTACGTGTCAACGACCCATAGCAGTACACCCCCGTTTTTCGCAAAAGGGATAGCGCCTGATCGATGTGTCCATGTCGTTCAGCAATCATCATCAGCGTGATTATCATGTTATAATGTAAACCCATTCTGCATGTATATGATGTAAATAATCTCAACAGATCTATGTCATGTATATAAATTCCTAGGTAAACTGAATTTTTTGGTGACGACCTACATTCTGGGAGGTTTTTTGTCTCACCGATCCATTCTCGGATGGTCGGCAGAGATTTCCTTCAGTCTTACCCTAGAGCTAAAATGTATCTTGTCACTGGAATCTTAGGTGAGTCCTAGTGTTATAAATCGAGTCTATGTAAAAGGGATTTGGGAATAATCCTAACTATTTAGTTAGGTTATTTTATTACAAATTGCTTGGTTTGTTGGATTATATTTGTGTCGCAAAAATGAGTAGTCTGTGAGGGTCTATTTCAGATGGGTTTTCCCCCTTATGATGTAAAAGATATGAAAATTATGATGTAAAGTGTCTTGAGGGTTCGAAAAATAATTTATCCCCTCATAGGTTAATTAATTAAATTTTCTAGCCCAAAATTAATTAAAATCCTAAGCCAGAAATTTAATTAATTCTAGATCCTAGGTAAATTTAAATTCTCCAAAGGCAAAATTTGTAGGTCCTTTAAAATTCAAATTTTAAAAAGTCTCAGGACTAAGGTAAATTAATTATTTTGCTAAATTTTAAGCCTTTGCTCCCTGGGGTTTAAATCAAAGTCAATTTTTTTAGGAAATTAACTCAAATTTTTTTTTGAGTTAATTAAAATGCATTTCATTGAAAAATTCGAATTTTCTCAAGAATTTAAAATTTCAACGGATAAGATAAAAAGAAATTTTAATCCTCATCAACGGTCGAGATTGCTTTGACGAGGATCACTCGAACTAGCCGTTGGAAGATTTACCTTTAAATAGGAAGTCATTTGTCAGTTGATCCATCCGATCTTTGAGTCATGTGTTAAGCTAAAAGCTCTCGTGTAATATTTTTTATAATAAAGAAAGACTTTGGGGTTAATTTTTCGTCAGTGTTACTCTTCATGGAAATACTGTAAGATGTGTCATTTTCATGCACAAATTTCTTTTTAGCCATTGATGATAGCTTCTGAAGAGTGATTTGAGTACAGGTATCTTGCTCAGTCACTAGAGTTTAAGTAATAATCTAAATTTTGAATGTAATAGCAGGTATCTCTATTTATCTGAATTTTATTATCATTTTCTCACTTTATTTTAATGGTTGGATTGGGTTTTGTAGGAAAGTCTTGATTTTTTAGATCATCGGGCGTTCGGGGAAGTTTTCAGTTGGACCAGCAAACTCCCGATTCGTATTTTCTGAAAAGCCCAGCCCGAGTTGATCCTAGGCTTATCATAAAAAAATTTATTGGTGATGCATGAAGGGTTTTGGGCTAAGGGCTTTTTGTGCTAAATTGATAAATTTCGCTATTAATAGCCTTAGATTATCAGATCTGGGAGCGGAGTTAGACTCACACTCTCTAGATCTGATAGATCTGTCATTTTTGTGCAGAGATCTGTAAAGTTTTTGGGTTTTCTGACTTGGGTTTTCTTGGGTTTTATTTATTTTTTGTATATCCGAGTTCTAGGTGTTTTTGTTTTAAGGTACAGGTTGCAGATCTGAAGGTGAGGTTTGATTCAAAGCCAGATCTAGGCCCTAGAGGGTAAGATCTGGCCTAGAAATCATTTTTGTAATGATATTATCCAGCGCCTATTCGCTCCAAGGGTTTGAAATTTTTTATTTGGAAATTTTTTTAAGGATTTCACTAGTAAATTTTAAACAGAAATATAACATCTTAATCTGGAAATTTCCGGGTTTTATTGGGCACCATTTTTCATTCTATCTGTTGCCTGGGGTTTGTGTTTTGCAATCTTGCTGAAGAAATTTCAAATATTTTTTAGGAGAAGCCCACAACTACAGCTCTACGTCTTTCCATCACTGCTATTTCTTAAATCCGCAACCCTCCATTCCTCCTACGTTGCCTTATTCTTCAGATCTGTAGCCCCTGTTGCCCATATAGTTGCCTCACTCCTGAAACCCTTCTTCCTCTCGCTCTTCAACCTGCAAAGAAAACGAAATCCACTGTCATAGTACCCTTCGTCACTCTTCATCTCCTTGCCCTCGTCGGCTCGCAACTCTTTCTCAGCATGCTTCCCATCCATCTCGACCTGCAACAGACCTCCCTTCCGTCGTCGAGTTTCCTCATCCTCCCTCATCTTTCCGTTGCCTCGTTTCTGCTATCCCTCCTCTCGTTACCATCATCGGGCTAACCTGTCGGGCCTGCAAAATCATACATTTCAATTTTTTTGTTTTATCTTTCGTTTATGTTGGTGGGGTTAGATAGGATAGCTTAGGTTTTATGTATGTTCGATTTAAGATTTTTAGTTTTGATTTATTTTGATTGTAATTTTGAACTTTTTAATTTCTTTTTTTATTTCTTTTGTTTGTTTGGTGTTTCATTTTAATTTTCTTCTTTTATTTGATTTTGACTTTGCTTAAAAATTAAAAATTTAAATAAATCCAAAACCCTAAAAAATAAAAAACTAAAAAAATCTAAAACTAAAAAGTCATAAAAATCCTAAAAATCCTAAAAATAAAAAAAGGGCTTCATTTTTCGTGTGACTTTGAGACCGTCTAAAAAAAATTTCAAAAGTGATTTTCCGCATGAAAAGATTTAAAAAAAAAATTATGTGGCCTCTTGCACATTAAAAAAAGAAATTTAAATTATTAAATCCTTTCGATTTATTTTGGTCACATTTATCATTTACCGCATTAGTCTTTCTTCATAAAACTTAGCACATTGAAAAAATTTCCTAAGGACTAATTAAATTATCAATTTAAAATTCTTTCTTGATGTCTTTTTGTGTTGAGGGCAAAATCTAAAGAAAACTTTTGTGGTATTAACATTTTTCATTTCTCTATAGTTAAACGCACTTAAATTTTTCGTATATAAAGGTTAACTATAGGAAAGTGGTAAATTTCCCTAGATTTGGGTCACTACGCATAAATCATTTTAATTCTAGGATTGGAATTGATTAGCATTTAAATTTCATCGTGTTTAAAGTATTTGGATCTCTAGAAATTTAATTGCTAGAATATATTGCATCTATTGAAATCGATCGTCATTGCTTGAATTATTTGATGTGTGTTACACGTTAGATATATTGTGAATATTTTCAAGTAATTGTTTAAGTGCTCTGTCGTGGAATTATAAAAGATCGCATATCTTTGTTTCCTAAGCTGAGTATTTGTGACATCTGTTGACATTGATACTAAATTGCAAAGAAGTTTTTATTCTCTTTGAGTTATAATTGTATTAGAAAGATTTGAAATAAGCTTGCGGTTTAATTGTAATATTTTCAGGAGTTTAATTTTAAGTCTTCATCCATAAAGCGAACATTTAATTTTGGTGATTAAGGGTTTCTGCGACGCAAGTGTTTTATAATCCTAGAGTCTAACTTCATCTCATCTTCTGATGCATTTGCATATAAGTTAGCTTTGCATAAAAAAATTTACTTCCAAGCGTAAGCTTGGTTGATAGAGACATAGATATCCATCCATCTTTGCTTCAGAAGCCTGCTTTTAATAGTACTTAAAACGGTGACCTTGCAGTCGTGACTCGTGAGAGCCACAACTCTCTGCAGCGTTGGAGGCACTGGGTATGTTAGATTTTTAGGAGAGGTATCATTAATCACACCTTAGTGTACTTCGCCTTATCTTCTCTCTGCCAATTACTACGAAATCAAGCTCAACACAAAAAGGATTGAAGGATTCACATTTAAATAGGCATTTAACTAAAATTAACCAAGATTCTTGCATCTCACATTAGTTTTAGATCTGCATTTCACACAAGATAGTCATCCATCTAAGCAGCAGTTGCTAATCGATTACTTGGTCTTAATTTCCCTAGCAATATCGTTGACCTCATAAGGCACTGGTATCAATCGTTTAAAATCTAATCAAATCCTATAAGTTGTTGATTTGGGGTAGCATTGGATGTGCTCTAGCCACGAAATTTGGTGGAGAGGTTGGGGCACATGAGATCTCCAATACCCAGAAAGGGTTTGGACAGATTCTAAACAGTTTAGGAGATATTAAAATAATTAATATTTTTAATGGAGTCCTTAAATCTAAACTTAGGGAAATTAAAATATTAATGTGGATTAATATAAAACTGTGTTAGAATGGTCCAGAAGACATGGATCAAGCTAGAGCTAATCTTCGCTGTTGATTAAGGACTTAATCTCGGTCGTTGATATGTCAACAAGAAAAGTATAAGAGAAGGATCGAGGGTCACTTGGAGAGTACACCAGATGATCAGTCATTCTATTCTCTAGAGCGGGGTTTGCTAAGAGAGATAGAATCAGTGATCAGAGTTGCAACTGAGGGGTATTGAGTACAAAGAGGCAGAGAGGCAGAGATAGTGTCGGGAGAGCAGCGCAGGAGCTAGAGAGAGTGACGCAATAGCAACCAGGGCTCACGCAGGGCCACGTAGAGGCAGCCGGGAGCTACGCAGTGCTTCAGAGAGGCCAGTGTTGCTGACGCAAAGGGCCAGAATGCTGACGCATGGCCTCCTGAGGCTGACGCAAGCCCATTCAGGGTGACGCAAGGCCAGCGCTGAGCAGAGAGAGACTGACGCAGTCCAGAAAGGCAGACGTTGGGGTTTTTGGGGCAGATTGGAGCTGACGAGCTACCGGAAGGTTTATTCGGGGTTTCAGCTGGACATTTGTCTCAGACTGAGAGGTACTACTTCCAAGGAAATTCTCTATTGGGTAAGCTGGATTTGGCACCCAGATTGTACTCTGAAATTTCTTAATAAGAAAACCATCAGATAGTTGCATCGGTTTTCCCGCATTGGGCTTTTTCGGGGGACATTGGTCCAAAAATAACAATGTCATTTTGTGTGCTTGTTTTTGTTTCCTTCAATTGATGACCTGTAATATGTTGAGCATGCACTAGTGTTTATTTTCAGTACTTACATTGTAAATAACTTGTTAAGTAACGGAACAACTAGGTAGGAATAAATCAGTAAAGTGCATGGTGGGTTTCTAACTGGTAGAATTAGAAACTTCAACATGGTATCAGAGCATGGTTGCAGATCACAAGGGAACTGAGGACATAAGCGGAGCAGACCAATAGCAGCAGAAAACAGTTGTCCCGAGTGATAGAAGTTGTTTCTAGCAGAGTAGCAACAAGGGAAGGGTGACACAGTGCCTGCGTCATCAAGGGTTAGCCAAGAAGAGGTAGCGCAGACGCTAAGGGAGTAAAGGGAGACTCACGTAGAGCCACGCAGAAACTAGGATGGCTGACGCAGTTGGCTGAGGAGGCCGGGTTGCTGGTGCCGGGATTGCACAGAGCCTAGGAGCTCTCACCTTCAGGTTGTTAGGGTTTAGGAGGCTATGGGAAAGTTGCAGAGTGGAGTTGGTGAGGTGCTGTAGTCAGAATAGTACCTGACAGGGCAATGCCAAGAGGAGGGAGTTGCTACCGATGGTTTCTAGCCGAGAAATCCGAATCAGTGGTGTTGTTGCACAAACGATCAAAGTAGGGGACATCTCGACATCGGCAGAAGGATTTCTAGGAGGGAAATCAAGACTCAGAGGGAGTCACATCAAGAACTTCCAGGAGGGAAAGAGGAGCATCATGGCACTACACGTAGTAAGAGACCAGGACAAGCTGGACGAAGCATCAAACATCGTAGTCTAGAAGGCTAGGATCTTATTCGTACTTGACAGAAATCGTGTCAAGCACTTCGCCTTGAAGACGAAAGCTATCCCAGTCGACCCAACTGAGAATGACAAGTACGAGGAGGCAATGGCGAGGGCCAAGAGCATCATCCTTGACGAGGTCAAGGACCATGTAGTACCACGGCAAATTAGATGTGGGAGGCCCTAAAGAAATTGTACCAGCATACTTCTGTGCAAAGAAGAATGTTACTAGAAAATCAGTTGAGGTCATGTCAAATGAAGAAGGGAGAACCGATTGACACCTTCCTCGGAGGACTGAATGAGATCCAAGATCAGCTGACTGCCATAGAAGCCATGCCGGATCAGGAATTGATGGTGAGGACAGCCCTGAATGCAGTCTCACAACACTAGGAGGTATTTGTCCAGAGTATACTAGGCAGAGGGACACTTCCACCTTGGGATGAGATGTGGGCAGCTCTTCGCCAAGAAGAGATCAAACGGCAGTCAAAGGTGGGAACCAGCAGTAAGGGGATCAGAGTCAAAGAGGAGGAAGATGTTGCCCTAGCATCTGAGGGAAAGCAAGAAAAGCGGAAGAAGAAGGATCTCTCCAAGATCAAGTGCTTCCATTGTGGGGAGTTGGGTCATTATGCGACCCAGTGTCCAAGGAAGAAGAGTAAGGGAGAGTCTTTTGAGACTAAGGCAGTACCAGCAAGGGTAGAGAAAGAAGTGGAGGCAAACAATGACTATGCCATGAGTGCACACGCACCACTTGAGCAAAAGTGGGGAGACATCGAGCTGTAGTCAGGCGGGCTACAGGCGATGAAGTACAGGATCCTCAAGGTACCCAACCTCTTGGATTAGATCTTGCTACGGGAGCCCCGAAAAGTAGCAGGACTGGCGGATGTCAGTAGAGACAGATGAGGATGGAGCGGCAAAGAGAGCTATAGTGCAAGATTCCCAGGACAGCGCGACGCTAGTAGGCTACAACAGTGTGAAAGGCACGGAAGTGTTGCACCAGTGCAGGATGGCACAGAGAGGTGTGCAACAGTGATAGATGCAGGGAGTTGTTACAGCAGCGCAGAGGTCAGAGAGGGAGCACTTGTCAGTGACAGAGGGAGCTTCAGCATCAAGAGGGTCTCTAGCCCAACAAAGAGGTCAGAGTTGGGAGATCAGTTACTTACTTCTCAGTAATTGAGTTGCAGTGCAACAGTGGGTAGCACGATACAGTGTGATGAGAGGAGTTGCAGTGCGAACGCAGTGTTGGGAGAAAGGACTAGCAGCAGCATGGATGCAGAGGGAGCTGTTGTACAGATGTAGCAGTGGCAGTGGCAAAGCCATGGGTAGCAGTATAGGATGCAACAATGCAGAGGATGATGGGCAACAAGCCTAGCATTAGCACAGGGACCAATGCCAGAGGATCAGGGTAATACTTAGTGAGGAGTATTACTAGAGCACACTCCTCGCTAGGAGGGAGTGTTGATTTGGGGTAGCATCGGATATGCTCTAGCCACGAAATTTGGTGGAGAGGTTGGGGCGCATGAGATCTCCAATACCCAGAAAGAATTTGAGCAGATTCTAAACAGTTTAGGAGATATTAAAATAATTAATATTTTTAATGGAGTCCCTAAGTCTAAACTTAGGAAATTAAATATATTAATGTGGATTAATATAAAATTGTGTTAGAATGGTCCAAAAGACATGGATCAAGCCAGATCTAATCTTAGCCGTTGATTAGGGACTTAATCTCGGCCATTGATATGTCAACGAGAAAAGTATAAGGGGAGGCTTGAGGGTCACTTGGAGAGTACCCCAGATGATCAGTCATTCTATTCTCTAGAGCGGGGTTTTGTAAGAGAGATAGAATCAGTGATCAGAGTTGCAGCTGAGGGGCATTGAGTACAAAGAGACAAAGAGGCAGAGATAGTGCCGGGAGAGCAACGCAGGAGCCAGAGAGAGTGACGCAGTAGCAGCCAGGGCTCAAGCAGGGCCACGCAAAGGCAGCTGGGAGCTACGCAGTGCTTCAAAGAGGCTAGTGTTGCTGATGCAAAGGGCCAGAAGTCTGACACAAGGCCTTTGACACATGCCCATTCAAGGTGACGCGGGGCCAGTGTTGGGCAAAGAGAGGCTGACACAGTCCAGAAAGGCAGACGTTGGGGTTTTTGGGGCACATTAGAGCTGACGAGCTACTAGAAGGTTTAATCGGGGTTTCAGCTGGGACATTTGTCTCAGACTGAGAGGTACTACTGCCAAGGAAATTCTCTGTTGGGTAAGCCAGATTTGGCACCCAGATTGTACTCTGAAATTGCTTAATAAGAAAACCCTCAGATAGCTGCACCAGTTTTCCCATATTGGGTTTTTTCCAAGGACATTGTTCCAAAAATAATGGCGTCATTTTGTGTGCTTGTTTCTGTTTCCTTCATTTGATGATCTATAATATGTTGAGCATGCACTAGTGTTTATTTTCAGTATTCACATTGTAAATAACTTGTTAAGTAACGGAACAAGTAGGTAGGAATAAATCAGTGAAGTGCATGGAGGGTTTCTAATTGGTAGACTTAGAAACTTCAACATAAGTCTTGCTAAATCTTAATCAAGTACTTGATCGCTTCATTGTGTCTCCCGAACTGGTTGGTTCCCAACTAGTTCTTCTTTATTCCATTTTTACATAGGATCTACCCCCCTTAGCCTGTTGTAGGGAGACGGCTTAAACAGAGAGATTGGGGATCATGGTGACAGCCCCAGATTTGAGCCGTTGTCGTGGTGCCTAGAAATTCTATGCGACAACATTTTTAGCACCGTTGCCGGGGACAGAGTTTTTCTGTCCTTGGTCCTCACGACATTCATCTCATTTCATTATTCTCATCTTTTCGTCTCTTGCCAGGATAAGTTCCTTATCCTTGGTTCCTTGCTTTCGGGTTATTTCAAGTTAGATTTTTGTCCGAGTGGCGACTCCACTTCGTCTATCTTCTACAAGAGTGTATACTAGAAGACATCCAAGTAGTTTGGTTAATCTTTCCCCTAATCCTGAAAGGGCTCTCAGAGTATGATTACACAAACTCTCTTCTCGTACTCTTCTTGTTAATCTCGGACAAGAAGCTCTCTCTAATATCCATTTGCTTTTTCCTAACCCGGTTGAGCACGACATCATGAACATATTCGCCCCTTCTAACTTTGCTAACATTCAAGGTTATCCCAATGATCTTCCGAAACGTGGGATGGATAAATTGCCTTCCTTTCAGGGCAATAATGCAGTTAGTGTTAATGCTCATCTGAAAGCTTTTGATTCTTGGTTGGGTAAGTATGTGAGGGTTGCTGATTATAATCATGAAGATGTAAAAATGACCCTTTTTGTTCTTACCTTGGAGGGTGGTGCTTTAGATTGGTTTACCTAGAAGCCTCATGATTCATTTGATTCTTTGCAATCGATTATTAATGCATTTAAGGAAAAGTATGGAGATAAGAGAGAAGAAAGGCATCTCGTAAAATCTATCGGTATCATTAAAAAGAGAGAAAATGAATCCGCAGAAGAATTTAATAAGAGGTTCAATGATATTATTAAGGAATTACCTCAAGATTATAAACCTCTTGATAAATCTCTTCAGAACTTCTATATTGATGCTTTTAGCCTTGATCCCTCTTATGAATTAAGACGTGCTAAGCTTCCTGATTATAGGGATTGTCAAGCTTTAGCGGTAGAGCTTGAAAAAGATAAGAAGGCATCTGGGATGTCTGAAATCCCAGGTTTTGATAGGGCTTCAACGAAATTGAAAGAACCTAAAGGGAAAGAGGTTAAAGAATCTGATGGCGACCCTATTCAAAAATTACTGCAAGAAATTGAAAGCATGGAGCTTAACCAAGCGAAATTAATCTCTAACCATGCTAACAAAATAACTACTTTGCAGAATAGGTTGGTTCAAATGGAAAGAGCTCAAATGCAGAATTTCCAGCCTAGAAATAATAATAATAATCGAAATAATAATTGGCAAAAGAAAAGTCAATCTAGTGAGCAGAGACCACATAATCCGCTTGAATCTACTAAATTTGGTCGATGAAGCTCCTCCTTATTGTCGGGCTTGTGATGCTCTTCATGAGGAGGCTACTTGCCCCACGGTTAGAAGAATTTTGGATAATGGAATGTTTGGGGCAAGTAATCAAATAAATGTAGTGGGTAAAGAGTTTTCTTTGTCTATGGAAGATTGGATGGAAGTTAGGAAAACAGTCAAGATGTTAGGTCTTCCACATCAGTTTTTAGTATAAATAATTTTGAGCATGAAAATGATATGACGGTTGAATTATTTGGTAAAAAGCCTTCTCCAAAGCGAGTCATGGAAATTGCTAAAGATAAGGGTTTAACTTATCAAAGAAGGGATAAAGATCAAAGTGGGAATCAAATTCCCCCTCGGATTTTTAACCCGAGTTCAAACTCTGGATTAGATATCGATTTGGGAAGTTGGTTTAATAATGCAAAAATTTGGGTTCATGTCGCCGAAATTGCGAAGATTCCCTCCCAAAGGGCTAAGTTACTAAAAGCTATTGAAGCTCCTCAAGTGAATCTTTCTCAACAGAAGGCACCTGAAGCTGATTATCAGGATGCTCCTATATATTTGCAAAGTTTAGATTCAAATAATAAGAATCATCAGCCATTCTTTATTACTTTGATGGTTAATGGATATAAAATGAATAATTGTATGTTGGATTCTGGTGCATCAACTTGTGTCATGACCAAGAGGGTCATGGAATAGCTTAATTTAAGAGTTTCTAGGCCTTACTACAATATATGTGCCATGGATTCTAAGAAGATTGAAGTCCATGGTTTAATCAAGGATTTACAAGTTCATTTATCGGTTTACCCTGACATTATGATTGTTATGGACATTGTTGTTGTTGATGTGCCTGATGCTTGGGGTATGCTTTTATCAAGAAAATGGGCCTCTGATCTAGGAGGGAGTATTCAAATAAATTGGTCATATGCTACGATTCCTTCTCCTAGAGGTGATGGGTTTGTAAGACTCAATAGAGAGCCCGAGAGAAGATTCCATGTTGAAGATCCTAAGAGACCTCATAATGAGATAATTAAAGAACAATCTAACATTGGGAATTATGCTATTCTGTCTAATTCCATAGTTCTTCCCGATGATAAGGTTGATAAAAACACTGAGGATCTCAAGGATAAAGTTGGTACATGTATTTTGATGGTGCATCGTCTAGGCATGGTAAAGGTGCAGGAATTATATTAAAATCTCCCCTTGGTCATATTTTCAAGTTTGCCTATCGATTGGAATTTGAAGCAACCAACAACATTGCTGAATATAAAGCTTTGTTGTTGGGTCTTGAGTTGGCAAAGGCTTTAAGGGTTAAGTTGCTTAGCATCAAGGGGGATTCTAACTTAATTATCATGCAAATTAAAAATAAATTTGCATGCAAAAATCAGAGGTTAAGGAATTACGAAATGTTGTATGGAATACTATGGAATACTTTGATTCCCTTGACCTTGAGGCTATCCCAAGAACAGAATAGTTTGGCAGACGAGCTCACTATAGTTGCTTCTACTTTGCAATTATCTGATGGGTTGATCAAGGATAAAATAAAAATGGAAGTCATATTTAGGCCTTCTGTTCCAAATAACTCAGAGCATTGACAAGTTTTTTATGACGAGAAACAAGTGATTCGCTTTCTTGATAATTTGGATAAGTTTGAAAATTTTCGGATCGATTTTGAGGATGGATCTAATGATCATGAAGATATTATTAAAATAGTGTGAAACACGCATATGGATTTCCAAATGAATTAATTGAATTGATTGAGCAACAATACTCAATAATAATA
>APFE031574218.1:61039-104319 GCA_000404065.3 Pinus taeda | reverse complement strand
GTCTGCCAAACTTCAATCCCCAGACAGTAGTGAAGAAGTCCCAAGTCTGTCATATCAAAGGTTTTGCATAAGTCTTGTTTGATCCCATGGATCAAATGTGCAGAGCTGCCAGTAATGATAAGGTCATCTACATAGACAACCACAAACAAGATATCATCACCAGTATGCTTGATATACAGATTTGCATCAGATGGGCTCCGTTGAAAGCCATGATCTGTCAGGTACTAATCAATTTTCATGTACCAAGCCCGAGGAGCTTGTTTCAATCCATAGAGAGCTTTAGCTAATCTACACACTTTCTGTTCTTGACCGGCAATCTTAAATCCTGGAGGCTGTGTCATGTAGACTTCTTCCTATAAGTCACCATTTGGGAAAGCACTTTTTACATCCATCTGATGAACTTTCCATTTGAACTGAGCCGCTAGGGCAAGGACAAGCCGTATGGTACTCATCTTGGCTGTAGGAGCAAAAGTCTCCTCATAGTCAATGCCTTCCTTCTGTGAGAATCCTCGAGCCACAAGACGAGCTTTATACTTGTCTAGAGTTCCATCGGCTTTGTATTTCACTTTATATACCCATTTGCAGCTAATGGGTTTTTTTCCTTCAGGAAGATCAGAAAGGGTCCATGTGTGATTTTTTTGAAGACTCTGGAATTCAGCGTCCATAGCTTGTTCCCACTCAGATGTACCCTTAGCCTCTGAGTAAGTTTGAGGCTCAAAGATACTGTGTAGATTAGCCATAAGAGCAAAGTTTACTGTAGACTGCTGTTTGCTCTTATGTCTAGAAGTTCGTCCTTCAAGGAGTTCATCATCCCTGAGATCACCAATGGTTTTAGCCCACCATTTTGGCCGAAGAGTAGAGGAACCAATATCAGGAGGAGAAGAAGGTTCCAGAGCAATAGGAGCAGCAAGAGAAGGGTTATTTTCTGGAGGAAGCTCAGGCAGTGTATTATCAAACACTGATGCTGCATCATCCCTCCCATCAGGTGGACCTACCGAAAGAACACTGTGAGGCTGATCCGTAGAACACTGCTCAGAAGAAGAAGACTGAAAGAATCCTCTGTCTTCATCAAATACCACATCCCGACTGAAGCTAAGACGACCAGTGGCAATATCTATTAGTCTATAGGCTTTGTGATGATCACTGTACCATGTCATCATGAGTTTCTGGCTTTTGGAATCCAACTTAGAGCGCTTAGCAGCTGGAATCCAAACATATGCAATTGAGCCGAATACTTTGAGGTGACTGATCTTAGGCTTACGGCCAGACCACACCTCTTCGAGAGTCTTCCCTTTAACAGCCTGAGTGGGTGATCTGTTAAGAAGATAAACAGCAATAAAGACTACTTCAGCCCAAAATTTGTTTGGAACACTCTTGTGCTATAACATGGAGCGAGCCATTTCAACAACTGTGCGGTTGCGGCGTTCAACAACACTGTTCTGCTGAGGAGTGTAGGGTGTAGTGAACTGGCGTTTTATGCCATGAGTATCACAGAAGTTGGAAAAAGCATAAAAACAAAATTCCCCCCCATTATCTGTCCTAAGAGTCATGATATTACAGCTAGACTCTTTTTCAACTAAGATTTTAAACTTCTGAAATATACTAAATGCATCAGATTTATATTTTAGAAAATATACCCACATCTTTCTACTGAAATCATCTACAATAAGCAAGAAATATTTGCAAGCAGTGGTAGAAGATGTATTCATAGGACCACAAATATCAACATGAATTAATTGGAGTACCTTAGATGCGCGCCAGGATTCTCCATTCGTGAATGAAGACCGATGTTGTTTGCCAGCTTGACAAGCGCCGCATACGCCCAATTGCTGAGTCTGAATATCAGGTAACCCTGACACAAGTCTTTCCCGAGAAAGCTGAGAGAGATACTGCATGTTTAGGTGCCCATATCGCTGATGCCATAGAGTGCCGATAGGAGAAACACAAGCTGCTAGAGCCACTTCTGGAGAATCACCAGTGTCAAGAAGCCTGTATAAACCATGATCTTCTAGGCCAACAGCAACTGTAAGACTAGTCTCCCTGTCGATAATAGAGCATTTGTGTGCTCTAAACACTACATCAAGCTGAGGAGAGTTCCTCATAATCTGACTGACAGACAGCAGATTAATTTCCATACCAAGAACATAGTATACATTCAGGAAGATGAGTGTGCAGCCACCAGACTGAATTTGAACTGTACCTTTGCCAACCACTGTGTATTGTTCACCTCCGCCAAATACCATGGAATCACTAAAAGGTGAGAAGTCAATAAACCAGTCACGCCTGTGAGAGAAATGGCGTGATGCACCAGAGTCAATGTACCAGGCAGATGATGGAACATGATCTGAAGACCTTTTAGTCATAAAGGCATAGAAGGCAGAATCTGTCTGCTCGGAATGTTCTGCAACATTTGCTGTCTGATGGAGCCCTCCCTGTTTCTTCTGTTCAGAAGCAATCCTTTGTCGGCAATCTTTCTTTATGTGGCCAAACTTGTGACAGTAATTACACTGCACATTTTTCTTCCTAGCAGGATCGAAAGGCTGAGAAGAACCTTTCTGCTGAAAGTACTGAGAGGACTGATATTTGGCTGCAAAAGCATTTTCGGAGGGGGCTGATGCCGCACTACTACCAAACTGTTGTTTCCAACGATCTTGCTGCATGAGTTTGGTACATAATTCTGGAAACTTCAGATCAACATTAGTGGCGGTAATGTTGAGTGTTTCTATGAAGTGCTCATAAGATTTTGGTAGACTTTTCAGAGTGATGACTACCATATCTTCTTCCTTCATGGTGCGACCAATGGCTTCGAGCTGATCTCGAATGTCTTTAATCTTGTTGAGATGTTCCTGTAAAAAAATATGTTCGTCCATCATGATGGAAAACAACTGATTTTTGAGAAAGAAAGCTCTGCTCTTGTCAGATGTCTCGTGCAGTTCTTTCAACTGTTGCCAGATCTACGAGATGTCTTGGCAGAAGGAATCTGTGGTAACTGATCATCAGCCATAGAGAGCTTGAGAAGCATAACAGCTTCTCGATTTCTATCATCAAACTTATCTTGATCGGTACCAGCTGTACCGGGACGAGTTTCTTTGCCCAAAATGAGCTGATCAAGACGCCTGTATTCAAAGATGGTCAACATTCTTTGTTTCCAGATGTTATAATTGCTGCCATTAAAGCGTTGATTGCCTTCTAACATCAGATTGGTGAGGGAGGCCATCTGTACGTTTCTGGAAGACTGGTAGAATTATGTTCAGTGGAGTGGTGTAATACGACCCTCCTTTGGTGACAAACTCAGCCTTTTAACAGTGGGAAGGTTTAGCTCCTTAACCCACAAAATTCAGCTAACAGCACACAGAATCCACGGCTTCTTTATGAACAGAACTCGGCTGGCAATATAGAAGAGTAAACTTTGGCCTCAAATATGTCCCTGAGTTAATACGCATACCCTCCAGTAAAGCCACAGCAGCAAATAAAGGTGAGGAAATGGCTTTCGAACTCCTCAATATGACCTCTGCTACAGTCGGCTTTCATGTCCTCGTAACGGGCCCCAGTCTTTATCTGCGCAGCTTCAACTATTGGAGCATTTCAATCCATTAGAGCACAGATTTTACAGTTCTGTCGTCATTTTGGAGGTCGATTGGACGGAGCAAAATTTTGGCTAAAAAATATCGACAGCAGAAGAAACTATAATAGTGAATGTAATTTCTCGGAATAAAGGTTCTGTGCTCGATTGTCGGGCCGAAAAAAATGAGCCCTAGATATTTTTCTTTCTGTTAATCATGCACAAGCATTGCTCATTCCGTTGGCTCCAAGGGCTTCTAGCATAAAGTGCGAGAAAATGCACTAATTTCTGGACCGGTTATTGAATACAAGGGTTTCGGTTCGTAAATTAGCCGTCTCTTGCGTCAGTTGTTGCCCATGCTTGCTCCGGAAGCCAGCTCGAATGAAATTTGACCTTGCAAATGTGATTCAACACACTATAAAACCATGGCTGCCCACTCCTTGTGGTTTCGTTTGCCAAGGCTCGAGTCCGTTGCCACCCGATGCACGCCAAAATGAATTACGTATACAGGAATTGCTGGGATTACATATACAGGAATTGCTAGGATTCGAACCGATCAGTGTCACCGTCGATTTACCAAGTGCGAGCCGGTCAGTGCCGCCGTCGATTTACGCCCGAAGAATCCACGCATGCATACCCTGGGCAAACTGAATCGATTCCAACATCGATACCAGCAGAACGAAAGTCCTTTTCCGCAGTTTTCCGCCCTCGCATTCCAGTACTATGAATGGCGGTAACTATTACTCCAAGAAAGAACCTACGACGGGAACTTCGTATCTGGGCACCTATCCTTCCCAATTCCAAGTGGCAGAAAGCGTTGTGAGAGCTATGAGATCGCCTGTGTCGTTTCTCAACATTATGACGTTGTCGTTGCTCATGCAGGACGTGCACCCTTTAATATACAGCAACGATTTGACAATCGAGCAACGGAAAAATCCCCAGCGCTACACAGATAGCAGCCACGAAACAAACAAACAAACAAAAAAAAAAATTAAACCAGCTGAAAAATTATTTCGAAGAATCCACTTCTATATCGAGATAGACGACTGTAAGCTTTTATCACCGTGAGCAGAGCCGAAGATAAGACTCAGTGAAGGCTATCTGGCTTACAGAGGGCTCGACCTTAGAAAGGAATGACAGAAAGAACTCAAGAGATTAGGATGCAGAGAGAATAACTTCTCAAGAAATCTCTTTTTCTGGCTCTGATACCATAAAACAGTGCGAAACACGCATATGGATTTCCAAATGAATTAATTGAATTGATTGAGCAACAATACTCAATAATAATACAGAGATATTTACAAAGATAGAAACATCAAGTTTCTATGTAAAGAATCAGTTTCATCTAAGAAACTGCTAAAGGAAGAAAATTAGCAACAGCTAAAAGAATGACCATTAAACTAAAATAGTATTATTCTAATAATTATAAATCCTACTCCAAGGAACGTGGTTTCTTTAGAACAGCACTTTGATCGGCATGATGCCACAAAGATGAAAGAAGAAAATAAAATGGATCCAGGCGAATTCATCGAGGTAAACATTGGTACCTCTAGTGATCCCAAGATTATCAAAATTGGTAAGGGTACTAATGATGAAGAAAGGAAAAAGTTAACCAATTTACTTCGTGAATATCTGAATGTTTTAGCACTTTCTTATGATGAATTAAAAGGTCATAGGGAAGATGTCATGGAGCACATTATCCCCTTGAAAGATGAAAATGCTAAACCCTTTCGTCAAAAGCTTAGGCAAATAAATCCTAAGTTAGCCCCTTTGGTTCAAAAGGAGCTTTCAAAGATGCTTGCAGCAAGAATTATCGCTCAAACGAGGCATTCAACATGGTGTTCCAACCTAGTGATTGTACAAAAAAAAATGGTACTATTAGACTTTGTGTTGATTTTCGAAACCTTAATCTAGCATGTAAGAAAGATAATTACCATTTGCCAAACATGGAGACTATGTTGCAAAGAGTAACTGGTTCTGGAATGAAGTCATTGCTAAATGGTTTTTCTGGATATAATCAGGTATGGGTTAAGAAAGAGGATCGTCACAAAACTACATTCACCACACCATGGGGTATGTTTGAATATATTAAAATATCATTTGGATTAACCAATGTTGGGGCTACATTTCAAAGGGCTATGGATTATGCCTTCAAAGGTTTAATTGGGAAGACTATTGAAATTTATCAGGATGATCTCACTATTTTTTTTAAGGATGGTATTAGTCATATAGGTCATCTTAGGCAAGTTTTTGATAAATGTAGAGAGTATGGGATTTCTTTAAATCTGGCTAAGTTTGTTTTTGGAGTAACTGAAGGGAAATTGCTTGGTCACATCATTTCTAAAGATGGAATCAAGGTTGATCCTGAAAGAGTTGAGGCAATCCAAAAGATTCCTCTCCCCCATAATCTTAAATCCCTTCAGTCTTTTCTTGGAAAAACAAATTTTCTTAGAAGATTTATTCCAAATTACGTAGAAGTAGCTAAGCCTATTCAAAGTCTTCAGAAAAAGGATGTAAATTTTTTATGGAAAGAAGATGGCAAAAAGGCTTTTTAGGAAATCAAATGTGTTATTGCAAAAACTCTTGTTTTAATTAGTCCTGATTACTCGAAGGATTTCATGATTTTCTCTTTCGCTTTTGAAGATACCATTGCTGGTGTCTTATTGCAGAAAAATAAGGATGGTCACGAGCAACCTATTTCTTTCATGAGTAGAGCGCTTCAAAAATCTGAATTAAATTAAAATACCATGGAAAAGCAAGCATATGCCTTAGTCAAATCTCATAAGCATTTCAGAACTTATGTGGGCTATTCCAAAATCATCGCTTTTGTCCCACATTCTGCGGTTAAAGATATATTAACTCAAACTGATTGCTTAGGGACTCGTGCTAGATGGGTTACTAAAATACAAGAATATGATTTAGAGATTAGACCAACCAAGTTAGTCAAAATTCAAGGCCTGGCTCAAATGATCACTGAAGGTAATGAGAAAGCTCTTGGTTTGATTTGTCTTAACGATTCATCTTCACCTGAGCTGCAAAGATTAGGAGAGCATGAGTGGTACAAGGACATTATTTATTACTTGTTAAATCTTACATGTCCCAACCATTTAGTCGCTCATAAGAGAAGGGCTCTTAGATTAAAAGCCACTAAGTATTGCCTCATGAAGGATGGCCTTGGATGGAGAAATCTTGAGGGCATAGTACTTAGGTGTGTTGATGAAATTGAGTCCAAGAAGTTAATTTCTGAGTTTCATTCGGGATTTTGTGGTCTTCATTATGCTGCTAAAACCGCTGCCCACAAAATTCTGAGCGCTGGTTATTATTGGCCTTCGATTTTTTCTGATGTACATAAGTTTGTTAGAAGTTGTCAACCCTGCCAACTGTTCACTGGGAAACAGAGGCTTGCTGCCCTACCCTTACAATCTGGGTTGTGGAGGCACCTTTTCAGCATTGGGGTTTGGACTTCATTGGGAAGTTGCATGAAAATTCTAGCAATGGCTACTCATAGATTTTGACTGCTACTGATTATTTCACTAAATGGTTTGAAGCCACTAAAAAGGTCATTATGGATTTCAGTGAAAATAATATCATTACGAGATTTGGTGTCCCTGCTAAGATCACTACTGATAATGCCAAGGCCTTTAGTTCTTCTGAATTTTCATCTTTTTGTCTCAAGTATGGAATTGTCTTATCTCATTCATCTAATTACTATCCTTAGGGTAATGGACTTGCTAAATCAAGTAATAAAAATCTCATAACCATTATCAAGAAGATAGTAGGAGATAATAAGCGATCTTGGGATAGCAAAATCAAGTATGCTTTATGGGCAGATAGAATTACTAAAAAGAAAGCTATTGGTAAAAGTCCCTTTGAATTAGTTTATGGCTTGGATGTAACTTTACCTGTGCACCTGAAATTGCCAGCTTATCAACTCTTTTAGCATTTTTCTACTAATAAAGATGTTGTTCAAAATAGAATTGATCAAATTGTGGAGTTGGATGAAACTCGTAGAACAACTTTTGATAATTTGTAAAAGTCAATCTATCATTAAAAAAAGCTTTGATAAATCATCTCGATCTAGATCTTTGCCTGTTGGAGATATGGAACTCCTTTGGGATCACAAGAATGAAAAACCAGGAAAACATAAGAAATTTGACAGTTTGTGGCTAGGACCATACATTATCCGATACATTGTTGGGCCAAATTCGTTCCACTTGAGCAGATTGGATGGCAAACCACTTGACTTACCTACAAATGGCCAAATGCTCAAGCTATTCTTCAAATATGACATCTGATGCCACTGGGCATCCTTTGTATTGTATTTCTAACACTACACCTTGTCATTTCAGCATTTCATTTATGTTTCAGGGTTAGATTTACTTTTCATGTTACTAGATAGTTAATAAATGAAGAGCTTATATCTTTCCTATGTTTAACGTTATATGATGATTTTTGAATGGACGCTACTTATGTTATATTGTGTGTTGCGTGGATGTAGATTTTGGATTCTCACATTCCTACGGTGCAGCAACATGTCCCCAAGTAGAGCCAGATGTTGACCACTACGTGTGAACGACCCATAGCAATACACCCCCTTTTTTCGCAAAAGGGATAGCGCCTGATCGATGTGTCTGTGTCGTTCAACTATCATCATTAGCCTGATTATCATGTTATAATGTAAACCCATTTTGCATGTATATGATGTAAATACTCTTAGCAGATTTGTGTCATGTATGTAATTGCCTAGGTAAACCTAATTTTTTAGTGACATCCTACATTCTGAAAGGTTTTTTGTCTCACTGATCCATTCTCGGATGGTCGGCAAAGTTTTCCTTCAGTCTTACCCCAAAGCCTGAATGTATCTTGTCACTGGAATCTTAGGTGAGTCCTAGTGTTATAGATCGAGTCTACGTAAAAGTGATTTGGTTAGGTTATTCTATTACAAATTGTTTGGTCTGTTGGATTATATTTGTGTCGCAAAAATGGGTAGTCTGTGAGGGTCTATTTCAAATAGGTTTTCCCCCTTATAATGTAAAAAATATGAAAATTATGATGTAAAGTGCCTTGAGGGTTGGAAAAATAATTTATCCCCTCATAGGTTAATTAATTAAATTTTCTGGCCCAAAATTAATTAAAGTCTTAAGCCAAAAATTTAATTAATTCTAGGTCCTAGGTAAATTTAAATTCTCAGAAGGCAAAATTCGTCAGTCCTTTAAAATTCAAATTTTAAAAGGCCCCAGGACTAAGGTAAATTAATTATTTTGTTAAATTTTAAGCCTTAGGTCCCTAGGGTTTAAGTCAAAGTCAAATTTTTTAGGAAATTAACTCAAAAAAAATTTGAGTTAATTAAAATGCATTTAATTGAAAAATTCGAATTTCCTCAAGAATTTAAAATTTCGACGGATGAGATTAAAAGAAATTTTAATCTTCATCAACGGTCGAGATTGCTTTGACAAAGATCACTCGAACTAGCAGTTGAAAGATTTATCTTTCAATAGGACGTCATTTGTCAGTTGATCCATCCGAGCTTTGAGTCGTGTGCTAAGCTAAAAGTTCTCATGTAATCTTTTTTTATAATAAAAAAAGACTTTGGAGTTAATTTTTGGTCGGTGTTACTTTTCATGGAAATACTATAAGATGTGTCATTTTCATGAATAAATTTGTTTTTAGCAATTGATGATAGCTTCTGAAGAGTGATTTGAGTACAGGTATCTTGCTCAGTCACTAGGGTTTAAGTGATAATCTAAATTTTGAATGTAATAGCAGGTATCTCTATTTATCTAAATATTATTATCATTTTCTCGCTCTATTTTAATGGTTGGATTGAGTTTTGTAGGAAAGTCTTAATTTTTTAGATCATTGAGCATTCGGGGAAGTTTTCAGTTGGACCAGCCAAATTCCAATTCGTATTTTCTGAAGAGCCCAGCCTCATTTGATCCCGAGCTTATCATAAGATTTTTTATTGGTGATGTATGAAGGGTTTTGGGCCAAGAAGTTAAGTACCTCCCTTTAAAATTAAAAATTTTATTTTTTCTGTGCTAAATTGATAAATTTGGTTGTTAAGAGCCTTCAATTATTAGATCTAGAAGCGAAGTTGGACTCACACTCTCCAAATCTGATAGATTTGCCATTCTTATGCATAGATCTGTAAAGTTTTTGGGTTTTCTTGGGTTTTATTTATTTTTTGTATGTCTGGGTTCTGGGTGTTTTTGTTTTCAGTTACAGGTTGCAGATCTGAAGGTGAAGTTTGATTCAAAGCCAGATCTAGGCTCTGGAGCGTAAGATCTGGCCTCGAAATCATTTTTGCAATGATACTATCTAGCCCCTTTTTGGTCCAAGGGTTTGAAATTTTTTATCTAGAAATTTTTTTAAGGATATCACTAGTAAATTTTAAACAGAAATATAAAATCTTAATCTGGAAATTTCTGGGTTTTATTGGGCACCATTTTCCATTTTGTCTGTTGCCTGAGGTTTTTGTTTTGCAGTCTTGGTGAAGAAATTTCGAATATTTTTTAGGAGAAGCCCACAGCTACAACTCTACATCTTTCCATCACTGCTCTTTCTTAAATCCGCAACCCTCCATTCCTCCTACGTTGTCTTATTCTTCAGATCTACAACCCCTATTGCCCATACCACTGCCTCACTCCCGCATCCCTTCTTCCTCTCGCTCTTTGACCTGCAAAACCTGCAAAGAAAACGAAATCCACTGTCAAAGAACCCTCTGTCACTCTTCATCTCCTTGCTCTTGTCAGCCTGCAGTTCTTTCTCAGCGTGCTTCCCATCCATCTCGACCTGCAACAGACCTCCCTCCCGCCGTCAAGTTTCCTCGTCCTCCCTCATCCTTCTGCTGCCTCGTTTCTGCTATCCCTCCTCTCACTGCCGCCGTCGGGTTAACTTGTCGGGCCTGCAAAATCATACATTTCAATTTTTTTGTTTTGTCTTTTGTTTATGTTGGTGGGGTTAGATAGGATAGCTTAGGTTTTAATGTATGTTCGATTTACGATTTTTAGTTTTGATTTATTTTGATTATAATTTTGATTTTTTTTATTTCTTTTTTAGGTCTAGAACATAAATAAACAAATAAAAGATTTTGACTTTGATTTCCTTTTCTTTTTTTTGTTTGGTGTTTCATTTTAATTTTCTTCTTTTATTTGATTTCAAATTTGCTTAAAAATAAAAATAAAAAATTTAAATAAATCCAAAACCCTAAAAAATAAAAAAATAAAAATCTAAAACTAAAAAGTTGTAAAAATCCTAAAAATAAAAAAAGAGGCTTCATTTTTCATGTGACTTTGAGACCATCTAAGAAAAATTTCAAAAGTGATTTTCCGCATGAAAAGATTTAAAAAAAAAAAATTATGTGGCCTCTGGCCCATTAATTTTTTTTTTAATTATTAAATCCTTTCGATTTATTTTGGTCACATTTATCATTTACCGCATTAGTCTTGCTTCATAAAACTTAGCACATTGAAAATTTTTCCTAAGGACTAATTAAATTGTCAATTTAAAATTCCTTCTTGGTGTCTTTTTGTGCTAAGGGCAAAATCTAAAGAAAACTTTTGTGGTATTAACATTTTTCATTTCTCTATAGTTAAACGCGCTCAAATTTTTTGTATCTAAAGGTTAACTATAAGAAAGTGGTAAATTTCCCTAGATTTGGGTCACTAAACATAAATCATTTTAATTCTAGGATTGGAATTGATTAGCATTTAAATTTCATGGTGTTTAAAGTATTTGGATCTCTAGAAATTTAATTGCTAGAATATCTTGCATTTATTAAAATCGATCGTCATTGCTTGAATTATTTGATGTGTGTTACATGTTAGATATATTGCGAATATTTTGAAGTAATTGTTGAAGTGCTCTGTCGTGGAATTATAAAAGATCTCATATCTTTGTTTCCTAAGTTGAGTATTTGTGAACATCTATTGACATTGATACTAAATTGCAAAAAAAATTTGGTCTCTTTGAGCTATAATTGTATCGGAAAGATTTGAAATAAGCTTGCGATTTAATTGTAATATTTTCAGGAGTTTACTTTTAAGTCTTCATCCATAAAGCAAACATTTAATTTTGGTGATTGAGGGCTTCTGCGACATAAGTGTTTTCTAATCCTCAAGTCTAACTTCATCTCATCTTTTGGTGCATTTGCATATAAGTTAGCTTTGCATAACAAAATTTACTTCCAAGCATAAGCTTGGTTGATAGAGACATAGATATCCATCTATCTTTGCTTGAAAAGCCTGCTTTTAATAGTACTTAAAACGGTGACCTTGAAGTCGTTAGAGCCACAGCGCTTTGCAGCGTCGGAGGCACCGGGTATGTTAGATTTTCAGGAGAGGTATCGTTAATCACACCTTAGTGTGCTTTGCCTTATTTTCTCTCTGCCAATTACTACGAAATCAAGCTCAACACAGAAAGGATTGAAGGATTCAGATTTAAATAGGCATTTAACTAAAATTAACCAAGATTCTTGCATCTCACATTAGTTTTAGGATCTACATTTCATATAAGATAGTCATTCATCTCAGCAACAGTTGCTAATCATTTATTTGGTCTTACTTTCCCTAGCAAGATCGTTGACTGCATAAGGCACTAGTATCAATCATTTAAAATCTAATCAAATCCTATAAGTCTTGCTAAATTTTAATCAAGTACTTGATCACTTCACTATGTCTCCCGAACTGGTTGGTTCCCAACTAGTTCTTTATTCCATTTTTCCATAGGGTCTACCCCCCTTAGCCTGTTGTAGGGAGACCAGTGTTTTTAAAACCGGAACTGGTGACCGGACTGGTCCATCTAATGAACCAGTTTATTGACTGGAACCAGTCTAACTGGCACTGGTTTGGTCTAAACGAACCGGTTTTAAAAAAATTCATTAAATAATTAATTTTTAATGAAACAAAACTATTTTTAAGATTTAAAACCATGATTCCAACCCAATACAGACAAAATATGCAAAGTTTGCTCATTTATATACCATGTAAAGTTGAATATATCAAAATGGCACCGAATGCAATACATATCATCTACAAAATAGCAAAATACATAAGCAATGAGGCTCTAAATGGCCTATAAAGTCCAGAAACAATGACGCAAGCTATGAGGCCATTGGCCTACTACAAGTCTACAGTGTACACATGATCAATCATCAAGTTCATCACCACTACTAGCCACAGGATCATCATCAAGAGATACATAGACATCATCTGGGTTCAAAGTCTGAGGATGCCTCAGCCTGATCTACAACCTCAGTATCAATGCCACCAATAACAATAGAAGTGGACCTAATGGAAGCACGAGTTTGTCGACCTACACGACTAGTGCCTTCCATTGGTTCTTTGCCTTTCCTTGATGCCGCTACTGATCCTGGTTCTAATGCCGCGACATAATCTGCTTCATCCCCCGCTAAAGCCATGTCGATATCAAAATCAGCCTCAAACACAGGATCTTCAGTCTCCTCCACCCATTCTCATGTTGGATCAATATCGTCCAACACAATGGGATCTAGATCAGGTGTTTTGCTCATCATTTGGTTCCTCCTCAGTCGAAGGCTGTATTGCACGAAAACAAGATCATTTAACCATTTTTGTTCCAAACGGTTTCTCTTCTTCGTGTGTATGCGCTCAAAAACAGACCAATTGCACTCACAACCTGAAACACTGCAAGTTTGACTGAGGACTCTAATTGCAAACCTTTGCAATTGAGGACACTGGCCACCAAATGACTCCCACCAATGTGCTGCAAAGAAAAAGACATTAATTAGTAACTTAGTTTTATAATTTGAATTGTAAAGAACGTAAATAATTTTAACTTGAAAAGAAAAACAAATTGGAAATTAGAATTGCTTACCTGGTTGGTACACATCCCTTGCCATCTTTGCCAAGTTTTTGCCAAAAGTACCACTTGCCATATTGAAAACAGTAAGCTATCTATGTATTTCCAACTGGTCTGTATCGCTAGGGACCATGCGCTCCAAGCAATCAATCAATCCAGCTCTGACCTCCCCATCATGCAGATCTCCTAGCCGATTTTTATAATGATACTTTGGGTTCAAAAAATACCCAGCTGCATGTATAGGACGATGGAGTTGATCGTTCCATCTGTTATCAATGATCTCCCATATACGGCCATATTTAGCTAACCTATCCTTGTAAGCTACGTGTATCTGCTCCTTTGCCTGATCCATAGCCTCATATATGTAGCCCATAGCCAATCTTTCCCCATCCACCATCCTTAGCACCTTAATAAGGGGCTCGGTAATTTTCACAAGCTCTAGAAACCTTTTCCAAAAATAAGTGTCTAACACTTTCTTCTTGGTGTCTTTTCCATCTGGTCTACGAGCCCACCAAGATTCAGACCATTCTTCAGAGGAAAACATTTTTTGCAAGTTTTTATGTTGACCATTGAGACATTGCAACGTGAGGAAGCGAGTTGCAAATCTCGTAATTGCAAGCCTAACAAGCTCTTTGCCCCCAATGTGTTTCCTCATTAGGCTCAATACCCATGAGTGGCTGTAAATGTATTTTGTAATGCACTTGGCATGCTCTACAGTGTTTTTTACCCACTCCACTTTTCCTATATCCTCAAGCATGAGGTCTATGCAATGTGCAGAACATGGAATCAAAAATATGGTCTTATATTTGGTCTCAAGCATCTTTCCAGCAAGAACATAGTTTGAGGCATTATCGGTGATGACCTGCACAACATGCTGCTCCCCAACTTCCTGAATAATGTTATCTAAAAGGTCAAATAGAAGGGTTGCATCCTTCACCTTATCAGATGCATCAACTGATTTCAAAAACATGGTTCCTTGAGGGCAAGAAACAACGAACATCGGTCCTTTCCATAGTGCGGTTCTTTCCATCAGTCCATCCATTTGACATGATGGAACAACCTGTTTTGAGCCATGAATCTTTAAACTCAACCAAATACTCATCAATGGAAGATATCTCTTTTTGCAAAAGAGCTCCCCTCAAGTCATGCAGACTAGGGCCTTTGAAGCCTTTTCCTGCAGCTATAACAAAGTCCCACATAGCTTGGTAATAAGGTGAGCGAGCAGCATTAAATGGGATCTCTGAATCATACCACCATCTAGCAATGTATTGATGAGAAGTTTCTTTGCATTGTCTTTTCCAATGTTGATCCAAAGTGGGTTGAGAACTTGGCGGGCAGGAAGTGGGATTAGAAGAGGCAATGTTGGCAAAAGATGAAAAATAACTTTGGATGTTTGTTCTCTTTGTTCCTTTTGATAGTTGGCCAAAAGAAGGATGAACATAGTGAAAGGGGTCATTGGTGGAATGGATAGAAGAGGAGTCTTGAATCTCATAATCATCATACCCACTCTCTTTCATGGCTTCTAATAATTCCCTCTTCCTTGCAATGTCATCTTGGATGGCCCTCTCCCTTGCCTTATCCTCAAAAAACTTTCCAAGCTTGGAAATGTATTCTGCCCTAATAGGACCTAATAGCGCATTTGGTGCATCACGTCTTTACTTGGCCTCTTATCCTAGCGAAGTGTTGTTTCAACCTAAGAATACCCCCACCTCCAATAGATTTATGGCATAATTTGCATATCATTTTTCCATCAATTACATCACAATGAGCCCATGCACTGTCCTTTCCTTTTGGAGCCATGTTTGCTTGAAATAATAACAATTTGCAAAGAAATCTGCCATTAAAAATAAATGCAACTAAGCAACATGGAAAACCAAAGATAAATGTAGGAAAACAAATGCACATGCAAGCTACAAAATTTGATAGCATAGAGCTAGAGAGTTCATAGCATAGATGATAGAAGTGAGAAGTTTATAGATTCATAACACATAAAAAAATTTAATTCATGGACAACAGTCAAATGAGGAATTTTCAAGTGAAAATCCTTGCCTGGAAATGCAAACTAGCTTCCTTAGCCTCCTCTTGAAGATGGCAACTCCACTGGCAGCTACACACTATCTCCAAAATAGCTCCAACTCCAACTCCAAGATGACTACTTCATCAAAAACTCAACACTCTCCAAGCTCACAAACAAACTCACAAACATTTATAAACACTCCAAATCAAATGTGTGAAACAAATGAGAGTGAGGGGCCTCTTAAAGGCTTGGAGAGAGTGTTTTTGGAGGAAAAGCACCCTTAGTTTCTCCCCAAAGCCCCTAAAACACAGTGAGAAAGTCATTTTTTCAATTCACAGTGGGCGTGCCTCCTAACCGGCCGGTTTGATACAAACCGGCCGATTTCATCCTAACCCGGCCGGTTAGGACCGGTTAGTTGCAAAAAAAGGCGAAGTGACCCCTCTGACCGGGGTTTTTGACTGGTTTCGACAGGTGGGCATGCTAACCAGCCGATTAGATTGGTAATCGGTTAGCAAGGCCGGTTTTGAATACTATGAGGGAGACAGCTTAAACGAAGAGATTGGGGATCAAGGTGACAGCCCCCGATCTGATCCGTTGTCGTTGTGTGTTAAAATTGGTAACTAGGGCGAAACTCCATGTGGGTCATCTTATTAATGGCAACAGATATTTTTCTTGGATCCCTCTCATCGAGAGGTGTAGGATTGATCTAAAGATCATCCAATTCCGATATGTATTCATGGAGATATGAATTTATTTGTGTTATGAGACAATTCGTCAAGGTCAGCCAACAACCAAATAAACTCCACTTGTGCTCAACGTTTTAATATAAATAGAGGTGCCGTGAAAGTCATTTCGACACACATCCTCTTGGTGATCTCTTCCTCTCCACTTGTCTTTGGGTTTTGGTGGGAGGAGAGATCTAAAGAGGATACGTTGCCCTAGAGGATGCCCTAGATCCTAACGCTATCATGGAGGAGATTTTAACGCAGTGAAGGAAGCCTACATAACGCAGCAAGGAGAGATCTAATGCAAGTCTAAAAGAGAAGCCCTACGCTGTCCTATACACATCTCTATAGAGAGCCCTATGTTGTCCTATACGCAACTCTATTGGAGAGCCCTACGCTGCCCTATACGCAGCTCTATGGAGAGCCCTACGCAACCCTATGGAGAAGCTCTATGCTGCCCTAACCGCAGTCCTCCAGGTGATAAAAAGGAAGGCTATTCAAGCATGCCCCAGTCACAGCCATGGAGGAAGGAAGGTCTGAAAGCAGCTTGTATGACATGGAGAAGAGTGTTGAAGGGTATACGTTGAAGTCTGTCCAGCAAGGCAACATATGTTAGGACTGTGTTGATAATAGTACAGTCACCTGGATGGAGAAAACAGTGATGATACATTGAAGCAGTATGATGTTGCAAGCAACAAATATATTGCAGCAGCATGTTGATGAACGCTGCAACATGATGGGTACAGCGATGCAGTGTATCATAGCATAATGAGGGGCAGCACAATGGTGAGGTACAACAATATGATATAGCAAATTCATAGTGTTGCTAGTATAACACATTGGGACAATAGCATGATACTTAGTGTAGCAAGTATAGCTAGCATGCCAGAAGCAACAAATATATTGCAGCAGCATGTTGATGAACGCTGCAACATGATGGGTACAGCGATGCAGTGTATCATAGCATAATGAGGGGCAGCACAATGGTGAGGTACAACAATATGATATAGCAAATTCATAGTGTTGCTAGTATAACACATTGGGACAATAGCATGATACTTAGTGTAGCAAGTATAGCTAGCATGCCAGGGACATCAAGCATGCTAGGGACAACAAGCATGCTTAGGACAACAATTAGGACAACAAGCATGCAAGGGACAGCAAGCTAGCTAGGTGCAGCAAACACATAGGTCAGTATGGCAACATGGTGTAGCAATGGCACATGATGCACTACAGTGATGGGTACCATCATGATTGATGAAGCATGATGACATGCAGCATTGTGATGATGGGTGCAGCATGGTGCAGCACGGTGAGGCGCAACATGATGACGAGATGCAGCACGATGATAGGTGGAGTCACCTTGGAGAATCAGTTGAAGAAGCATGTCTTCAATTGATCGCATGTATCATCTTCTTAGAGATGATCTATGCTCTCATCTAGATAAGTCAAAGTGTTGACTTCAGTTGTAAATGCACTCTCTCTGTCTCTCTCTCTCTCTCTCTCTCTGTGCTGAACTATTGTAGAACATATAAGAAGAATTGATCAAGGGTTTCCCACATTGGGGTTTGTCCCTGGGTAGCACCACATCTTGTGTCCTCTTGTCTTGGCTTGTCTTCTGCGATTTATGTTTATGTTCTATCTACAGTTTACTTTAATGTTGATGTGATTGCTAATCTAGAAAAGATATTGAGCTAACTATGAAAATTGAAATAAATTGCTCTAAGCATAGAACATACCTAAACATAACATGGTGCCTAGACATTCTGTGCAACAACAGACGTCATCTGGATCAGAGTCTTAGGATGCCTCATCCTCATCTGCAACCTTAGTAGCACTGCCACCAATAACAATAGAAGTGGACCTAATGGAAGCACGAGTTGGTCGAGCTGCACGACTAGTGCCTTCCATTGGTTGTTTGCCTTTCTTTGATGCGGCTACTAATCTTGGTTCTGATGGCATCGCCAAATCTGCTTCATCCCCCACTAATGCCATGTCAATATCAAAATCAACATTAAACACGGGATCTTCAATCTCCTCCACTCATTCTGATGTTGGATCAATATCATCCAACACAATGGTATCTAGATCAGGTGTTTTGTTCATCATTTGGTTTTTCCTTCGTCGAAGATTGTATTGCATGAAGACAAGATCATTTAACTGTTTTTGTTCCAAACGGTTTCTTTTCTCTGTGTGTATGCGCTTAAAAACAGACCAATTGCGCTCACAACCTGAAGCACTACAAGTTTGGCTGAGGACTCTCATTGCAAACTTTTTCAATTGAGGACATTGGCCGCAAAATGAATCCCACCAATGTGCTGCAAAGAAAAAGATATTAATTAGTAACTTAGTTCATTTCATTACTTATTTACAAACTACGAGTATTTATAGATAATTTGAACTGTAAATTTGTAAACAATTTAACTTGAAAAGAAAAACAAATTGAAATTTGGAATTTCTTACCTGGTTGATCCACATCTCTTGCCATCTTTGCCAAGTTTTTGCCAAAGGTAACAGCTGGAATACTGAAAAGAGTAAGTTATCTATGTATCCACATCTCTTGCCATCTTTGCCAAGTTTTTGCCAAAGGTACCAGCTAGCATACTGAAAAGAGTAACTTATCTATGTATTTCCAACTAGTCTGCATGGCTAGGGACCATGCTCTCCAAGCAATCAATCAATCCATCTCTGACCTCCCCATCTTGCATATCTCCTAGCCGAGCTTTCTAATGATACTTTGGGTTCAAAAATTACCCAGCTACATGTACAGGACAATGGAGTTGATTGTTCCATCTGTTATCAATGATCTCCCATATACGGCCATATTTAGCTAACATGTCCTTGTAAGTTGCTCGTATCTGCTCCTTTGCCTGATCCATAGCCTCATAAATGCAGCCCATGGCCAATTTTGCCCCATCCACCATCCTTAGCACCTTAACAAGGGGCTCGATAACTTTCATAAGCTCTGCAGACCTTTTCCAAACATGATTGTCAAACACTTTCTTTTTGATGTCTTTGCCATCTTGTCTATGAGCCCACCGAGATTCAGTTCAATCATCAAAAGAAAACATTTTTTGTAGGTTTTTATGTTGAGCATTGAGACATTGCAACATGGGGAAGTGAGTTGCAAATCTCGTAATTGCAAGCCTAACAAGCTCTTTGCCCCCAGTGTTTTTCCTCATTAAGCTCAATACCCATGAGTGGTTGTAAATGTATTTTGTAATGCAATTGGTTTTCTCTACAGTGTTATTTACCCACTCCACTTTGCCTATGTCCTCAAGCATGGGGTCTATGCAATGTGCAGCACATGGAATCCAAAATATGGTCCTTTATTTGGACTCAAGCATCTTTCTAGCAAGAACATAGTTTGAGGCATTATTGCTGATGACCTGCACAACATTCTGCTCCCCAACTTCCTGTATAATGGCATCCAAAAGCTCAAATAGAAGGGTTGCATCCTTCACCTTATCAGATGCATCAACTGATCTCAAAAACATGGTTCATTGAGGGCAAGAAATAAGGAAATTAATGATAGTGCAGTTCTTTCCATCAGTCCATCCATCTGACATGATGGAACACCCTGTTTTGAGCCATGGATCTTTATACTCAACCAAATACTCATCAATGGAAGAAATCTCTTTTTGCAAAAGAGCTCCCCTCAAGTCATGCATACTAGGGCCTTTGAAGCCCTTTCCTGCAGCTATAACAAAGTCCCACATAGCCTGGTAATAAGGTGAGCGAGCAGAATTAAATGGGATATCTGCATCATACCACCATCTAGTTATGTATTGATAAGAAGTTTTTTTGCATTGTATTTTCCAATGTTGATCCAAAGCGGGTTGACGACTTGGCTGGGAGGAAGTGGGATTAGAAGAGGCAATGTTGGCAAAGAATGAGAAATAACTCCGAATGTTTGTTCTCTTTGTTCCTTTTGATTGTAGGCCAAAAGAATGATGAACATAGTGAAAGGGGTCATTGGTGGAAGGGATAGAAGAGGAGTCTTGAATCTTATAATCATCATACCTACTCTCTTTCATGGCTTCTACTAATTCCCTCTTCCTTGCAATTTCATCTTCGATGGCCTTCTCCCTAGCCTTATCCTCATGAAACTTTTCAAACTCGGAAAGGTATTCTACCCTAATAGGACCTAACACCTCATTTGGTGCTTCACATGGATTTATTTGGCCTCATATCCCAGCCAAGTGTTGTTTCAATTCGAGAATACCCCCACCTCTAATAGGTTTATGGCATAATTTACATATCATTTTTCCATCAATCAAATCACAATGAGTCCATGCATTGTCCTTGGCTTTTAGAGCCATGTTGGCTTGAAATAATTAAAATTTGCAAAGAAATGTGCCATTTAAAAAACAATTGCAGCTAAGAAACATGGAAAACAAATGCACATGTACCCTACCAAATTTGATAGCATAGAACTTGAGATTTGATAGCATAGATGATAGAAGCTAAAAGTTTAAAACACATAAAAAAAAAATTAATACATCGACAGTAGTCAAATGAGGAATTTTCAAGTGAAAATCCTTACCTGGAAATGCAAAC
This sequence comes from Pinus taeda, assembly GCA_000404065.3. NCBI lineage: Eukaryota > Viridiplantae > Streptophyta > Pinopsida > Pinales > Pinaceae > Pinus > Pinus taeda. The sequence goes on along the minus strand of APFE031574218.1, from coordinate 83,618 downwards.
TAGCTTCCTTAGCCTCCTCTTGAAGATGCTGACACCTGACAGCTCCAAACTATCTCCAAAATAGCTCCAACTCCAACTCCAAGCCTCCAAGATGACTACTCCAGCAAAAAATCAACACTCTCCAAGCTCCCAATCAAACTCACAAAAACTCCAAATGAGATGTGTGAGACAAATGAGAGGGACAAGCTCCTTTTAAAGGCTTGGAGAGGGTGTTTTTGGAGGGAAAGAACCCTTATTTTCCCTCCAAAACACCCTAAAACCTTCGTAAACCGTGTTGCGGGGGTCCTCTGCGACCTGGGTATCTAACTGACCGGTTTAGGATGAAACCGGCCGATTTGACCATAAACCAGCTGGTTCCATCCTAAACCAGCCGGTTAGCACTGTTTTTTCTTATTTTTTGGCGAAGGGAGGCGTCAAACTAGGTTTTTCTGCCATTTTGACCCAGTCAGCTAGTGAACTCGCCGATTTGACTGGTTACTGGTTCAAACCAGCCGGTTTTTTAAACACTGTCATGCAGGGTTCTCTAGGATAGGGGAATAGGGATTTGAGGGCTTAGCTTAGGGAATGTGACTTGTAAAGGAGCTTCCTAAACCCTAAAATCCTTGTGGAACTTGGTTTCCCAAGTGGTTTTTGAAGAGTTGACTTTGATAAGATATGGGACCACACGGAACAAAGTGGACCCAGGTTAGGTCAAGAGGAGGGAGTTTAGCAACCAATGATGAGCTTGACCTAAGCAAGGAAGGAAAGGGGATCAAAGAAAGGATCTTCAACAAAAGGCAATGGAAAAATCCGAGTGAGGTTTCTAGCCTAAGGGAAACCAAGGGCAAGAATTGGTCAACAAGCTAGGCTTGTGATATCTCAAGATCCCGCCATCGGAATCTCATGAAATTTGGAGGGATCCTTGAGAACGCACCAATGCAATTGTGGACCAAAACTCAAAGTATTTGGATGGACAGATTGTGAGATATTTGATTCTCTAGGTGACCTAAGGGGCTAGACTTAGAAAGAAGAGGAGAAGGTGAAGAAAAATAGGTTTTAGGGTGATCACCTATGGTAGACCAGTGCCTAATCCTTTAGGAAGAATGGAGTCAAGAATGATTATGAATTTTGATTGAATTTTCTTACAAGGAGGCCTTAAAGGCGGCTTCACTTAGCACTAGGGTAAAGGAGAACAACTTCAAAGACTTTATACTTTATTTCGCAAAATAGATGGCTTATCAAGATCAATTCCAACAGTGAAACATCCTTGGGAACATTCACTCATCATACATGGCCCATATATGAAGCATCACTATCTAGAAACAAAATTCTCACTTCGCAATAATGGATGCAGTAAATTAGCGTTAGTATAGTGAAATACCAGCAACAATGTATGTGACAAAAGTAGAAAAAGTATAGCATTAAAATTGCACTTACATGTATTAGAGTATATCCAACCATAAAAAAATTTGCCAATCAAGAAGCTCCAAGACAAGAGAAAATGATCCAAACATCAAAATTCATTCCATACTCTAAAATTTCATCCTCCAAGAAGGATAGCGAAGTTCTAACAAGAGATACAAGTCCAACCAAGTGATGATGTTAAAACGAATTCACATTACTTGTATTTATACACTTCTAATGAGTTTGATTTAACTAATTAGGCCTACATTAGCCCATATAATAAAATAATGTGCAATATAACTAATTTTTGGTGACAAGCCCACCAAACTAGCTCATAAACAAAAGAATAAGCCTCTCAAGGGGTCAAATGATCAATAATACGTGTCTCTTTGCCTTCTAAGAAGCCCGATGAAGTCCATAAATGCCATAATGATGAATAGGACTCCCAAAAGTAGTGGACAAGGGCATGGCCCCTTGTTCTCCAAATAATAAACCTGTGGTGCTCCCAATGGATGTGAGGGCACACACGTGACCTCATGGGTCTCCAAGTAGATCGAAGATGCCTAGAGAGCATCTATAAAGGCTCAAGCGATGGTGTAAGTGATGCCACATCAGCATACAAGTCCTGGGTCATCTGCCAAGTGCATGGTACAACTGTGGGGCTGGCTGGGCATGGTGAACCAAGTGCATCTTCCTCATCCAATAGGTGAATCTCGAGCAATCTCTGAATATCTCTGGGGATCCATGGAGTGTTGTCTACTGTTGTGGAGACCCATGGCTCTCTACACACACCCTTCATGTGTCAATGTGGCTCTCTTGAGGGTTAAGACCCTGTATAGAGAGACGAAACCCAAAATGGAGACCATCTGCAATCCTGCATAAGATCCAATGCGTCCCCTAGCCTTCCAATACAACAAGTCATTAAAGAAAATCAAATTAAAGAGCTTACAAACCAAGGACAACATGTGGGCACTTCATAATGGCATGCCCTTCCATAGTGGACTTTGGCATGTACTAATGTCTCTAAGCTCCAAATGGGGTTAACCAATTACCCTATTAGGTGGTTTTTACCTTTAAAGGGGATATTATGTCCAAAGTACATCCTTCAAAGGGTGGTGGCATGTGATAAAGATATGAATGGAGTAGGGAATGAAAGGGGCAGGCCTAGGCCACGTGTTGGGGTACAAGGATAGCTAGTAAAAGGGAAGCCCACATTTGGATATATAAAGTATAAGAGGGAGCAATCATGGTGCATGAGGTGTCATGGCCTTGATTTTTCCACCCTTCTTTACATTTCTTTTTCCTTTTATGATTTTTCTTTGATCAACTACTCGAGGCTCAAGGGATAAGAGCATGACATGTAAGATATAACAATGGATACCCCTTTAAGGTAAGGTGGTTCATTGCGCACCAAGGGTTGGGACAATCATGGGTTCCTGAATGATAAAGGAGGCTCATCTAGGACCTATAGGACCCAGGGTGATGACCATGATAATGGGGTAGAGCTCATGTATTGGCTTTTGCCCGCATGCTAAATGTGTTTGTCTCGGCCATCTTTTACATTTTGTGGTACATTTTCCTGTTGGATGTGGCCAATTATGCTTTTACTTTTATTTTCAGCTGCAGCAACCTCCTGGGCATCATTTCAGGCCCGACCTACGGTGTGGGCAAGGGGAGGGGGAAGGCTAACCCTTTGTGGACCCAGTGGAAGAATGTGGACACAGGAGGGAGAAATGATGAATGGGGTTATAATGAGTGGAAGGGGAGTGATATATGTGGATGAGGGAGTGAGACCACGCAACCAAAATCAGGGTTTCCCATGTAATACCATCCTTAAAGCCCAAAGGTCAGTAAAAGAGATCCCATGGGACTAGAGTCCAAGGTTAATATCCAAAAGAGGTCTAGGGTACAAGAGCATAGGCCTAGCCCACTCTTTCCGCCGAATCCCCCCATTAATCCATGCCCACAAGTATCCATGATAAGCAAACTACAACACTCAGTTACCAAATGACAAGGCATACCTTTAGATTCAGGAGGTCCACCTTCAAACATAAGATCATGACAGATGGGTGAGGGACCACATTGATGGCTCAGGTGTGTTGATCTGTGGTAGCATAGGTTGTTCTCTAGCCATGAAAATTGGTGGAGAGGCTAAGGCACATAAGCTCTCCAAGACCCAGAAATGGTTTGGGGAAATTCCACCTGATTAGAGAGATATTAAAATAATTAATATTTTTAATGAGGTTTCTAAGTATAAACTTAGGAAAATTAAAATATTAATGGGTATTAATATAAAACTGAGTGAGAATGTTTCAAATGACATGGATCAAGCCAAATCTAATCTTAGTCATTGATTAGGGACTTAATCTCGGTCGTTGAAAACTCAACAGGAAATGTATAAGAGGAGGCTTGAGGGTCAGTTGGAGATACACCAAATTGATTAGTCAGTTCGATTTTTTGGAGCAGGGTTTTGCTGAGAGAATCGAACCAGTGATCTGTTGCAACGAGTGCCAGTTTGGCACGACACCGAGAATACATAGCAGAGAGGCAGAGATAGTGCTAGAGAGACAGCGCAAAGCCTGGAGAAGCTGACACAGAGGCAGCTGGGAGCTACGCAGAGGCTGAAGAGGCCAACATCAGTGACGCAGAGGGTTTGAGAGCTGACGTAGAAGCTTCAGTAGTTGCGCAAAGGCTAGCAGAGCTGATGCAGGGCCAAGAGGCAGCGGTGAAAGAATTTTCGTGGGGCAGACTGAGTGTTGGTGAGCCTGGAAGGGTGACGCAATCCCTGCAGAGTGACGCAAAGCAGTGGAAGCTGCCATAGTTGTTGTGGGATCGTTCATCCGGTGATTGATCAGTCGGAATATTTGTCTCTAAGGAGAGACACTACTGCCAAGGGAATTCTCTGTTGGGTGAGCCATTTCTGGCACCCTAGTTGTATTCAGAAACTACATAATAATAAAACCCTCATATCTGTTGCACCGGTTTTCCCGCATTGGGTTTTTCAAGGGACGATTGTCCAAAAATAACGGTGTCCCTTGTGTGTTTGTCTCAATTATTTCAATTGTTGATCTGTATATGAGTTAAGGCTGCATTTGTGTTTATTTTCAGTATTTATATTCATAAATAACTTGTTAATAAAAAAACAAGTAGGAGAAAATAAACCAGATAATGCAATAGGGATTTCTAACGTGTCAGACTTAGAAATTTCAACAAGGTGGTGGAGAAATGGCACAACGAGCTAGTTGGTAGCTGCAAGGGGTCGTTGGATGCCCGCTGAGGACCATCGTAGAGAAAAAAATTCTCCTAAAGATATCACCCACAAAATGGTGGGTAACAGTGACATTGGGCCACACCTCATATTATTATCACTTAGTCTAGTTCTTGTCTTGTGAGATCCCCTCACAAGACCTTCTAGATTTTGAGGCAACAATACCCATGTAGGATACATGAAATAATTATGCAAAATGGAGTATCAAAATGCCGATATTAATAAATTCAAAAGGTATTTCCCACTAAACAATTATTCATCAAGTGATGCTTGGAAAATTGAAATTGATTTAATACATAATCGATCATGTACAAGACCAAAAATATTGTGCTAGCTGTTGATTTGGAGTAGCATCGGATGTGCTCTAGCCATGACATTTGGTGAAGAGGTTGGGGCACATGAAATCTCCAATACCCAGAAAGGGTTTGGGTAGATTCTAAACAGTTCAGGAGATAATAAAATAATTAATATTTTTAATGGAGTCCCTAAGTCTAAACTTAGGGAAAATAAAATATTAATGTGGATTAATGTGAAACTGTGTTAGAATGGTCCAAAAGACATGGATCAAGCCAGATCTAATCTTAGCCGTTGATTATAGACTTAATCTCGGTCGTTGATATGTCAACAAGAAAAGTATAAGAGGAGGTTTGACAGTCACTTGGAGAACACACCAAAGTGATCAGTGATTCTATTCTCTAAAGCAGGGTTTGCTAAGTGAGATAGAATTAGTGATCGGGAGTTGCAGTTGAGGGGCATTAAGTACAGAGAGGTAGAGAGGCAGATATAGTGTCGGGAGAGCAGCGCAGTAGCTGGGGAGAGTGACGCAGAGCCAGCCAGTGCTCACACAGGGCCATGCAAAGGCAACTGGGAGCTGCGCAGAGCCTCAGAGAGGCTAGCATTGCTAATGCAGAGGGCCAGAGGGCTGACGCAGACCCATCCGGGGTGACACAGGGCTAGAGTTGGGCAGAGAGGGCCTGACGCAGTCCAGAGAGAGGCTAACGCTAGGGTTTCTAGGGCAGATTGGTGTTGAGACGCTGCCAGAAGGATTATCCGGGGTTTCAGCCATGAGATTTGTCAGAAACTGAGAGGTATTACTGCCAAAGAAATTGATGCAGGAGCATGAGGCTTGAAGACAAAAGGCTTCAATTTATTCCAAAAATCCAAAAAAAGTTTACAAGCAAAGGAGTGGGATTCTTTAGCTGTCAATTTACAAAGTTTTCTAGATAGGATTTCAACTAGAATATAGGTATTTGAATGATTTTGTAATTAATTCAAGTAGTTCAGACTTAGTTGAGATTCTCAAGGAGAATATCAAGCAGTTTAGGTATTTATCTAGGATTAGATAGATTTGATCCATTGATTGAGGATCGGATTGTTGAATGTAAGGTATTTATGTAAGTTTTGAACTATTGTAAGAGGATTTGGCTGAATTTGGCTATGGAGAATTAGATTGTAAACAAATTGAAACATCTCTATGTGTATTCTATGCATGAAAGGTTAAATCCCAGAGGTTGAATTCCTTCGAAATATCTCTGTGTATTGTTGAATTCCAGTTTGGCCTGTAAAATTAGAGTTTTGTATGATCTAGTGTTATCACGTTTAATTCCTCATTCACTGTGTATTAAGTTAAATCGAATGTATTTCGAACCACAAAACTTTAATTATCTAAGCTCTGAATTCCTTAGATAAAAGCTAAACCTGGCGGAAGCACTAAAATCATAGCAGAAGGAGAAAAGTCTGATAAATCCACGACGAAACCCGAAGAAGCCTAGAACCATCCGATTGACAGAACAGTTAGATCTACGGTAGTCACATGCAAACAAGCGTCGGAGTTAAACAGAGGAGTAAAGCGGTCTTCATAGGCAAAAGTTGTTTTCGCGCGGGCTAAAGGAGGTAAGCAGTATTTTGGGATAGTCATGCGATTCCATTTATCAGCCGACACGTAGCACGGAGAAACTGTTTTTTTCGCATGCTCTCGACTTGATAAACATCGGCAAGAATTTCATGCGATATTAAGCGTCAACGGTTGGATCAAGCGGGCTTGATCAACAATGGAGGATCCCCTCGCTAGTTTGCGAGCGAGGAAAGAGTCAATTGTCAGATTGAAGAAAGAGGATCGACGGTGGAGAATTAACGAGATAAAGGTTGGGAAAAAGGCGGATGCGAAAAGTTTATGAACAGCGGTGCTATTTCTTTTGAATCTGTGGTAAGTGAAAATTTTAGCAATTCCACTGTTTTAGTAGAATATCTAAGTTTGGAGGCAGATGATTGAAACTCCAAGGGAAATAGAAGATCTTCCACCTGCGCTTGAGGAGATTGTTTCTGGATTTCAACGATTTTCCCTTACACCTGCAACTAGACCACCAGAAATTCTCTGTTGGGTAGGCCAGTTTCGACACCCAGATTGTACACTGATATTGCTTAATAAGAAAACCCTCAGATAGCTGCACTGATTTTCCCACATTGGGTTTTTCCGAAGACATTGGTCCAAAAATAATGGTGTCATATGGTGTGATTGTTTTTGTTTCCTTTAGTTGTTGATCTGTAATATGTTGAGCATGCACTAGTGTTTATTTTTCAGTATTTACGTTGTAAATAACTTGTTAAGTAAAATAACAAGTAGGTAGGAATAAATCAGATAAAGTGCATGGAGGATTTCTAACTAAGTAGACTTAAAAACTTCAACATGGTATCAGAGCATGATTGCAAATCACAGGAGGACTAAGGACATCGATCGAGCGGAACAATAGTAGCAGAAAACAGTTGTCCCAAGGTGATAGAAGTTGTTTCTAGCAGAGTAGAAACAAGGGAAGGGTGACGCAGTGCTTGTGTCATCAAAGGTGAGCCAGGGAGAGGCAAAGCAGAGGGTAAGGAAGGCAAAGGGAGCCTCACGCAGAGCCACGCAGTAGCTGGGTGGGCTGACGCAATTGGCTAAGGAGGTCGGGTTGCTGGTGCCAGGATTGCGCAGAGCTTCGGAGCTCTCACCTTCAGGTTGCTAGGGATTAGAAGGTTGTGGGAATATTGCAGAGTGGAGCTAGTGAGATACTGTAGTCAGAATAGTACCTGATAGAGCAAGGCCAAGAGGAGTTGCTACCGAGGGTTTCTAGCCGAGAAACCTAGATCAGTGGTGGGGTTGCACAAGACGATCAGAGTAGGGGGCATCTCAATAGCAGCAGAAGGATTTCCAGAAGGGAAATCAGGACTCAGAGGGAGTCCAGAAGAGAACTTCCAGACGGGAAATAGAGACTCAGAGGAGTCGAACAGAGAACTTCTAGGAGGGAAATAGAGGAGCATCATGGCACTACACGGAGTAAGAGACTAGGATAGACTGGACGGAGCGTCGAACTTCGCAGTCTGGAAGGCCAGAATCTTATCCGTACTTGACAGAAATAGTGTCAAGAACTTCGCCTTGAAGTTAATAGTTATCCCAGTCGACCCCAATGATAACGACAAGTACGAGGAGGCAATGACGAGGGCCAAAAGCATCATCCTTGACAGGGTCAAGGATCATGTAGTACCACACATAGCCCAGAAGCAAACAGCATTTGAGATGTGGGAGGCTCTCAAGAAATTGTACTAGCATACTTCTGTGCAAAGAAGAATGCTACTTGAGAATCATTTGAGGTTGTATTAGATGAATAAGGGAGAACTGATTGACACCTTCATTGGAGGACTGAATGAGATACGAGATCAGTTGATTGCTATTTTAGTAAAACCGGATTGGGAGTTGATGGTAAGGACAGCCCTGAATGTTGTCTTAGAAGACTGGGAGGTATTTTTCCAGAGTATACTGGGCAGAGGGACTTTCCCACCTTGGGACGAGATGTGGGAAGCTCTTCGCCAAGAAGAGATCAGATGGCAGTCGAAGACGAGTAGCAGCAGCAAGAGGATCAACGTCAAGCAGCAGGAGGAAGATGTTGCCCTAGCATCTGAGGGAAAGCAGGAAAAGAAGAAGAAGAAAGATCTCTCCAAGATCAAGTGCTTTCACTGTGGGGAGATGAGTCATTATGCGACCCAGTGTCCAAGGAAGAAGCGTAAGGGAGAGACTTCCGAGACTAAGGCAGCGCCAGCACAAGCAGAGAAGGAAGTTTTGACAGACGATGACTGTGCCTTGAGTGCACACGCACCACTTGAGCAGAAGTGGGGAGACATTGAGTTGTAGTTAGACAGACTACGGGCGATGAGGGGTAGGATCCTCGAGGTACCCAGCCTCTTAGATTAGACCTTGCTACGAGAGCCCCGACGAGGAGTAGCAGGACTGGCTGATGTGGGTAGAGATGGATGCAGATGGAGCGGCAGAGAGAGCTACAATGCAGAGTCCCAAGATAGCGCGAGGCTAGCAAGCTGCAGTAGTGCAAGAGGCACAGGAGTGTTGCACCAGTGCAGGATGGCACAGAGAGGTGTGCAACGTGCGAGATGCAATGAGTTGTTGCAGCAACGCAGAGGTTAGAGAGGGAGCACTTGTCAGCAACAGAGGGAGCTTCAGCATCAATGGGTGTCTCTAGCCCAACAGGGAGGTCAGTTGGGAGATCAATTACTTACTTCTCAATAACTAAGTTGCAATGCAGCAGTGGGCAGCACAATGCAACATGATGAGAGGAGGTGCAGTGCTGCGAGTAAGGACCAGCAACAGCATGGATGCAGAGGGAGCTATCGTCCAAAAGACATTGATCAAGCCAGATCTAATCTTAGCCGTTGATTAGGGACTTAATCTCGGTCATTGATATGTCAACAGGAAAGTATAAGAGGCGGCTGGGTCACTTGGAGAACACACCAGAGTGATCAGGCATTCTATTCTCTAGAGCGGGGTTTGCTATAAGAGATAGAATTAGTGATCGGGAGTTGCAGCTGAGGGGCATTAACTACAAAGAGACAGAGAGGCTGAGATAGTGTCGGGAGAGCAACGCAGTAGCCGAGGAGAGCGACATAGAGCCAGCCAGGGCTCACGCAGGGCCATGCAGAGGCAGCCGGGAGTTGCGCAAAGCCTCAGAGGCCAGCGTTGTTGACGCAGAGGGCCAAAGGGCTGACGCAGGGCCTCCTAAGGCTAACGCAGACCCATCCGGGGTGACGCAAAGCCAGCGCTGGGCAGAGGAGCTGACGCAGTCCAAAGAGAGGTTGATGTTGGGGTTTCTGGGGCAGACTGGTGCTAAGGAGCCGCCGAAAGGATTATCCAGGGCTTCAGCCAGGAGATTTGTCAGAAATTGAGAGGTATTACTGCCAAGGAGATTCTCTATTGGGTAGGCCAATTTCGGCACCCAGATTGTACTCTGATATTGCTTAATAAGAAAACCCTCATATAGCTGCACCGGTTTTCCCACATTGTGTTTTTTCGAGGACATTGGTCCAAAAATAATGGTGTCATATGGTGTGATTGTTTCTGTTTCCTTTAGTTGTTGATCTATAATATGTTGAGCATGCACTAGTGTTTATTTTTCAGTGTTTACATTGTAAATAACTTGTTAAGTAAAATAACAATTAGGTAGAAATAAATCAGATAAAGTGCATGGAGGGTTTCAACTAAGTAGACTTACAAACTTCAACACTAGCCACACAAATTATGCTTGCAAGAAAACCATCCATCTATCAATGTGAAAATCAATTATTATCATCATTATCATGCAAATCAAATAGTAGTAGAGAGAAGCACTACACGAGTAGTGGTCAGATCAGATCAATAGGTATAAATTAAGTCTACAATAAACATTAAGAAACCACTTCATATACCCAAAATATCGTCCTGTCTTAGGATTCAAAGAAGAATTCAAAACTCATAAACAGTGAACAGGTCCAATATCCATGACGCATTCATCAATGTCAATAAAGTTTGATTATAGAACAGAATGCATGGAAAACATTATTGTAAACAAGAATTATCAGTGGCACTTTGAAGTATCAATGAAATGTTTATTGTGCACCAGTAAAATCCCATAGACAACAGTATTAAACACTTATCACAAGTTTCATTGAAGGGATAACTTCCATTTATCCAAACCTAATGTGAATGCAAGATGCTCAAAGCATACGAAGTCAGGCATACATCATGCATGGGGATGCATTAGCATGATAAGCAATGAATTATTATTATTAGTGTTTGATATCAACATTTGAAGTTTGAATTCATGGCTATGAAGGATAGATCTTACATGAAGGAGGCTTCCCTTGTAGTTTCAAGGATTCCCAAGGAAAGAAGAGATCAAGTCTAAGGACACCTATCTAGCTACTCACATTACCACCACTAAGATATAATAGTCAAGGTGAGAATAAGTATATTACTGCAACATCTAGATTTGAGTGAATGAGGTTCTAGGACAATTTAGAAGGCTTTAACAAGTCAATATTTATCAAAGGAACATCCCCAAACATTACAAAAGAAGAAAATGCTATGGCTGTTGCAAAACTTGCATGAAATATGGTAGTCTATTAGTGCAATTTCCAGATTTCAGTGAATGAGATCCTAGGACAATTTAGAAGGCTTAACAAGTCAATATTTATCAAAGGTACACCTTCAAACATTACAGAAGAACATGCTATGGTTCTTATTATTAAGGATGTAGTGGCACCCTTCTCATATATTGGGTTTCTTGTTTACATGTCATTGATTTCCTTCACTGGATTTTGGACTTGCGTCATAAATCCTATCACTCTAACTTGGAAAAGTAAAAAGGAAATAAAGAAAAACAAATGCTAACATTTAGATAGAAGAAAAAAAAAAAAAAAAAATTCCAAAAGTCAATAGCTAAAGCCACAAATGCCACAAACCCAGAATGACACCTTGTACCCTTGCATAAGATGTGCTGGTCACATTCAAGTAACAAGTTATCTGTCAATATTATTGAAGGGTGCAGTGGCACCTTTTTCATATGTTGGGTTTCCTGTGTACATCTCATTCTTTTCCTTAACTAGATTCAGACTTGTGTCATAAACCTTATCACCCTAAACTTGGAAGGAAATAAAGTAAGACACATGCTAACATTTATATAAAAATAAAAAATTACAAAAGTTAATAGATAAAGCCACAAATACCACTTACCCAAAATAACACCTTGTGCTCCTCTATAGTATGCACTGGTCAAAGTTCTGAAACGTTCTTGGCCAGCTGCGAACAAGATGAATGAGATGGTGGTCAAATACACAGTTTGAGCCTTCATATCGCATCATATAGCATCAATACTAGGTTACATAATCAAATTCCAAGCCTTGAACACTCCAAAAATTTTAATAGTGATTACTTAAATTAACAATAAACAGTTATGGTTTGATTTGTGTATTCCTTATCATATGGCATGCATTGTAGTAATTATCTACAAGGAAGATTGAAACTATAGAATTTCACACGATCAAATTATTATGATGCGATATTTCACTTATATGCAGGACAATGTCTCTCATAAAAAATTAGAAATCAGTTGGCTTTAAAATAGGAGAATCCATGTGAATTATGGAAGAGCAATATTACTTATACCGTGAGTAATGTTTGTTGATTTCTGGTAGCATTGGATGTGCTCTAAGCCTCCAAATTTGCAGGAAGGCTTGGACACATGTGTTCCACAATACCCAGAAAACGTTTTGCGAAATTCCACCCAGAGACAGTTTTATTAAAATAATTAATTATTTTTAATGGGTGCCTAAGTCTAAACTTAGGAAATTAAAATAATTAAAAGGTATTAATCAAACTATGGATGAAACTTCTATAAGAAGACGGGGATCAAGACAAAATGATCTAAGCCATTGATTAGAATCTAATCTGGGCTGTTGGTTCTCAACTGAAGGATTATAAGAGGAGGCTTGATGGCCATTTGGAAAAGACATCGACTAAGAGATCAGAGATCGAATTTCTGAAGAGAGCATCGCAGCAGTGGCCAAAGAGAGATTCGAAGTGATTTCTTGCAGTGAGGGGCAGGGATAGTATCCAGAGGGAAGTTTTCCAGGACCAGAGAGTACAAGGCAGAGAGGGATGAGAGACGTCCTGAGAAGCTGACGCAGGTCCATGTAGAGCTACGTTGTGGCAACGCAGAGCTTCAGAGGGAGATCAAAATTCTGCTGAGGAAGTCGAGTTCTCGAGCCAGAAGCCGAGGTGTGAGACCTACAGTGATACAGAATTGCGCAAAGGCTCATCTCCAGTGCAGATCAGTGTCAATTCTTCCAATGATAGGGTGAAATCATCTCGCTATTATTTTTGCCCAATTTCTCTCTGTATCGGATAGCCAGTTGGGCGTCCAATGAATTATACTCAGACTATTGCTTAATAATACAAAACCTCAGCTGCTGCACCGGTTTTTCCAAGGATATTTGTCCAAAAATAACTGTGCAGATGTGTGTGACGATTATTTCTCTCCTGTGTTGTATTTAGTTTCCGCAGTTTTTTATTTGTGTAGGCTACAATGTATTTAATTCAATATTTGTCGTAGCACACAAGTAAATTGTTCAATCGAATTAACAATTAGAAGAATTAACATTAGTTGCTACAGTAGGAATCAAGTAACCAATTTTTCACAATGTTTGCTACTACTTTTAAGGTATTAACAATGTTGATTTCTGATAGCATCAGATGTGCTCTAAGTCTCAAAAATTGTTGGAAGGCTTAGACACATGGATTCTCCAATACCCAGAAATCGTTTTGGGAAATTCCACCCGGAGACAGTTTTATTATAATAAATAATTATTTTTAATGGGACCCTAAGTCTAAACTTAGGAAATTAAAATAATTAATGTGTATTAATTTAAATTGTGGGTGTAACCTAGAAAAAGGTGGAAATCAAGTCAATATGATCCTAGTCATTGATTAGAATCTAATTTGGGTCATTGATTGATCAACGAGAGGACTATAAGAGAAGGCTTGATGGGCACTTGGAGAACACACACAGATATAGTTCAGAAGATCGAATTTCTGAAGCAAAACAGTGGCCAGAGAGAAATTCGAAGTGAGCTTTTGCAGTGAGGGGCAAGGATAGTATATGACGGGAATTCTTCCCAGTCAAAGAATACTCAGCAAAGAAGCCAGAGGGAGATCCAGCAGTGGCAGCGTAGAGCCAAAGAGGTTGACGCAGAGCTACGCAAGCCCACACAGAGGCAGTGTAGGCTGACGCAGAGGCAGCGCAGAAGCCAAGAGAAAGTCTGAAAATCTGCTAGGAGATAGATTTTTGTGGCTGGATTCCGGGATGTGATACCGAGAGAGCAGAAGTCAGATTTCCAAAGGCAAATCCAGCAACTAGGAAGAGTGACGTAGTTCCTAGATAGTGAGACGTTGGGTTGATGTAGACACTGCGCAGAGGCAGCCAGGGGCTGTTCACTCAAGGGCTAGATTAGCCAGGATTTCCAATGATAGGGTGAGATAATCTCACTTATCCTTCTGTCAGTGACATTTCTCTATAACTGGATTGCCAGGAGGGCATCCAGTGATTGTATTCAAATTTATTATTGCATAATAATAAAACCCTCAACGTTGTTGCACCGGTTTTCCCGCATTGGGTTTTTCTAGGGACGTTTGTCCAAAAACAACTATGTCATTTGTGTTGTATGTTTCTCTATTGTTCAGTTTCTTGTTTCGGCATATTATTTTAATGGTGTAGGTTGTAGTGTATGTATTTCGATGTTTGTCGTAGGAAACTACAAATAACTTGTTTCATGTAAATCTAACAAGTAGGAGAAATATCATCAATTGTTGTAGTAGGGATTCCAGTTTAAGGAATTCTCACATGGTATCACAGAAGTGCAGGTGAAGCAAGAAGAACAGTGCCAGAGAACCTAGCGCTGAGCAGAAGAGGAGATCAAAATAGCTACAAAAGGCAGCAGTTTGAATTCCTAGAGGGGTTTTCACAGTCCAAGCCAAGAGAGCTGAATTTTCGAGGCAGTCTCTCTCTGGGTGAGTCGACAGAGAGGAAGGGCTTCTAAATCGAAATTTTGTCGTGGCAAAAGGAGCAATGCTGAGCCTCAATGTGAGGAAGCGCTAGTGAGACACAGTTTTCTGCAGCAGTTGCTAGGGCAAAAAGATTGTTAAACACATACATGGCAAACACAGAATATGAATGATAAACATTGAGATGCCTATCTTATTAACAATGATACACATTTACAATACATGGGAGTGACCATTGGATTCCATATTCCAAGGTCTCTTGGACTCTGATGGTTGTTCACATTCCACACCAACCCATAGAGGATTAGGTGTCCAACATTCCCCCCCTTAATCCAAAGGGATATGTATGAGTCCAAGAAGAGAATGTGCAAAAAATGCATGGCAACACTAGGCTGAATATGCTCTCTGAAATGTTGGCATAAAGGGGGTGGTTTAAGGATGACCACCAACACTCGAACGCTTAGTGCAATTCCTAGAACTCTTCCAAATCTAGCATGAAGCTGAGGTCTTCTGCTAGAAGAAGTGATCCTCATGTTTTGAAGAGGGAAACCTTCAACCTTGAAAGGGAGGTCTCACCCCGCATAAAAAGGAGAACCTCAACCTGAAAAGGGAGGTCTCAACCTGTGATGGTTTAAGGATGACCACCAACTCTGGAATACTTAATGCAATTCCTAGAACTCTTCCAAAACTGGCAAGAAGCTGAAGTCTTCTGCTAGAGGAAGTGTCCCCAATTCTTTGAAGAGATGTCTCAAGCCCGCATAGATGGTTTAAGGCTGATCATCAATCGAAGGCATGCTCAAGGGCATCTTTGTCTCTGGCTACAACTCTGAATCTGGTATGGCAGGTTGTGGCTTAGGCTCGCTTGATGTGGCTATGAAGCTTGTTGATGACCATCACTTCTCCCCCTATCAGATACAACGTGAGATGATAGAGAAAACTCAACTACAAGATTGTTCAATACTCTAGAACAAGCTCTAACATATGACTAAAATATCTTCTTGGCTGTTGAAGCCCATTGCCAGGAAGCGATCCATCCAAGTCTCAAGATGAATCTTTGTTCTTGCAGGAGGCTTGTTTTTGAAGCATCTGTGTGAAGAGTGAGTGGTTTTATGACAGTGCTCACATGGATGAAGATCAAAACAATGATCTTTCATATGGCCAACTCAGTCACAATGTTGGCATTTAACAACTTTTGACTGCAAATGTGGAGGAGCAGAATCTGGAATAGGTGAAGGTGAACGGCCACGAAGAAACCCAACACTCTGAAATTTGATAGGCTTTGAGTAGTCTGGAATATGAAAGGACACCTCCTTATCATATCCAAGACCTGTTTTGTGCTTGTTGTGGACAAGCTCTTCCCAAGGTTTGATAACCGACTTGGGAAGTGCAAGCTGAATTTCTACATCTGTATGTAACTCTGCTCCTTCATTCGGCCCTGAATCTGAATGAACTTCAACAATATTGACTTCTTGTTTATGGGAGTCTATTTCAATGTTCTGAATAGAAACAGGGTCAAAATGATGACTAAGCTTATGTAACTCATCTTGTTGAAGTTTTCATTCAAGCTGCAAGAAATCTATTTTTTCTTGTGCATTTTGCAAATAAGTTTGACTATCAAAAAGAGTTTCTTTGCTAACTTTTACCATCCCATCAAAAATGAAATGAATTAGGATATGCACTAACTTTAATGCATCTTCAAGTCTAGTCATCGTCTCAATAGATAAACCCTGATATGCAAATGACTTTCGCCAAAATGTTCCCCACTGTGGGTGATTTTTATAAGTTTATTCATTGTACATTGCTTTTAAGGCTTCCACATGCACTAACAGTCTCCAAATAAACTTGTATTTTTCAATAGCAGCTTCAAAAATTAAATGCAATAGCCATTAAGTGACAACTCCTACCGAATGGACATTTCTCATTCAAAAACTTAAATGTACATTAATCATATTGGAAGATAGAACATGATAATTAAATGACAACCAACACAAATCAGTGCATGTGCAATTATCAATCCCCAGAATGGCACCTCAACATTTGTTTATGATGTACGTTGCCCAGGGAATGGAAGCATAGGTTCCATCGTCATCACAGTCCTTGTATCATCATCAAACCACACTCACTCAACCTATGAGATAGAACGTAGTCCCTTCAATTCATCTCCAACAACAACAAAAACAAAAGATGAAATGATGACTTTCGACCCCTAAAAAATAAATCCAGAATTCATGGTTATGCCAAGAAATGGAGTGCGCCCTCTTGAGAGTTGAATCCACGCCCAAAACACATGACACAACCTTCTGGTAGCAAGACTCTACCTCCTATAGTTCATATGTTCCACTCTCCAAAAAATATACAGCCCTAGAAGAAGGGAGACTCAACCAACGATGAGATATTATCGAAATCTTGACTCGGTATTCGATAGGAAAATCTACAAGGGACTGGATGACCATTCGAAAACAGTGGATTCTTGTGTCATCTTTTGACAACCCATTTCCTCATTTTCAGAGTTGCATTCTATGTTTGTTAAGAAAACCATCGAGAGAAGTTAAGGATTCCTCTTCCTATCTATTGTTCGAATCTCCAATGCCTAAGATTTCATAAAGTCTAAGCTCGTTAAGGTGGTGACGACCCTGAAGAGTTGCAATGCAGGTGAACTGATGGCAAGAGTTGTTTTTCTTCAAAATGTTGTGATGCAAGAATCAATTGTTTTGAGAAATCTCAACAATCGGCCCCACGTTTATTATTTCGCTTACAGTCCAACCTTTTCTTCTCTGGTCGGGTCTCCGTTGTAAAAGCCCAAAACAATGCTATTTCCCCTTTTAAATGGAACCGGTCATGATTCACCATAGATCATAGCACATTTATATCCAACGGTCCAGATCTTTTATCGCAATTGCAAGTCGCTCTGGGCAAGTATTCAAGTTTCGGTACATACAAACAGAGTGTTGCAATGTGATATGGTTAATGGTCCCACTTCCATCACATATCGCGATTCCTCAATATTCCAGTCCCACTCCCTTTTCAATGAAATGTTGTGATGCGATATGTCGCAATCGCATATCGCAGTGTTTCCACACCCAGGGTTCCAATAACACACAAGCCTTCCTTGCGATGCGAGATTTCGGCGATCGCATGTCGCAACTTCTTAAGACCTGCAAACTGACCCTGTGTATCACATATTTGCGATGCGATATAGGGGATCCAATGATTGAGATCTTAAGCACTCAACACTGTTAATAATACAAAAGGCTGTGATTTCTGTTAACTCTGTGTTTTATATCGTAGAACATGAAAACTGAGAAATATTCAACTCCGTCCCGAATACAAAGAAACAAAGGCAAACGAGGAATTCCACAGATCTGATGTATAATCACACAGCATCAATATATAATCATACACACGCATCAATTATTCATAATAAAAAATGTTTACAGAGTCTCGGCCTTGGGCTCGATTACAGCGATTAAAAGACCCCTGTTTCAATATAAAATCCTCGCTCTATTACGTGACTCATGCTTCCTCAATCCTTCTTCCTCTTTACCAATCCTTTTAATTACATTTTTCTTCATTTTATCAATCCCATCCTATCTAACAACTCAATCCCTATTCTTAAACAATCTAATAGTCAAATCACTATCTTCCAGCTATATCACACACCTATGCTAACAACTTATCTTTGAATCTAAAAATAAGACAATTTCTACTTATTACAATAATGAAATACAACTCATTTCTTGAGAGATCCAACCCTCTCGGTAAAAACTGACTTTTGACCACTCAGGTCAATGAAATTCAACTTGTTTAGCCACAACATGTGAACAAACTTTCACATTGTTGGCTAAGCCCAGATGGTCCTGCATCAGACTCCCAGGGAAGAAAAGAATCATCCTTCAGACTTTCAAGGCTTACTCCATACTTTCGCAAATCGGTTGTTGTTAACTAGCTAGCATCCTCCACTGGTTGTCCTTTCCATTTGACTATATATCGAAAATAAGTTTGTCCTCTGGTTCTTTTGGATACTCTTTTCTCCAAAACAGCTTCCACTTCTTTCTTAACGGCCCTTGGCATTTGTTCTTCCCAGTTCAAGGTTTGAACTTCATCTTCTATAGTTTCCTCTTGTAGCTCTGTATCTGTCCCTTTGCATGGATACAAATCTGTGATATTGAAAATAGGCGATATCCCAATCCCTTCTGGCAATTCAATTTCATATGCATTAGCTGAAAACTTTCTTAAAATTATACATGGTCCTATCTTTTACATTTTTAGTTTATTGTAAGTCTTAGCAGGAAATCTTTCTTTTCTCAAATATACCATCACTAAATCTCCCACTTGGAATTCTTTCTCTCTTCTTTTCATGTCCACTCTCTGTTTGTATTTACCACTACTTTCCTGAAATCTGCCTTTGACATCTTCTTGAAGTCTTTGCATATGTTCTGCAAACTCTTCAGCTTTTGCACTTCTTGTCTCCTGTTTACCCAAATTTCTGAGCTCATACACACCACTTGGATTCATTCCAAAAACAATCTGAAATGGGCTCATTCCAGTACTTCGGTTTGGAGTGTCATTATAAGCAAATTCAGCCTGAGCTAGTGCTAAATCCCACTGTTTAGGATTTTGATACACTAAACTTCTCAATGTGTTTCCCAAGCTCCTGTTTACCACTTCAGTCTGTCCATCTATTTGAGGATGGTACGCTGAACTGAAACTGAGGTTAGCTCCTAGTTTCTTCCAAAGAGTTCTCCAGAAATGTCCTACAAACTTTGTATCTCTATCAGACATAATACTTATAGGCAATCCATGTAATCTTACAATTTCTGAAAAAAAATATATTAGCTATATGTGTTGCATCACTAGTCCTCTTACAAGCAATGAAATGTGCCATCTTGGAAAATCTATCTACCACAACATAAATGGAATCATTCCCTCTTTGAGTTTTTGGTAATCCCAAAACAAAATCCATGCTAACTGCATCCACGGTCGGCCTGGTATTGGCAATGGCTGATACAATCCTGTATTTTGACTTCTCCTCTTAGCATGCTGACATATTCTGCGCTTATCAACAAATTTCTTAACATCAGTTTGCATTTTTGGCCAATAACAAAAAGCATTCACCTGAGCAAAGGTTTTATCTTGTCCAAAGTGACCAGATAATCCTCCACTATGTTTCTCCTTTATTATGTTTTCCCTCATAGAACATTTGGGAATATAGAACTTGTAGAATTGAGACTTCTGTGATCTGTCATAGTTATAAGAAATTAGCTTCTGCGTAAATCACATAAAAATGACCTTTGTCGACGCGTTTCGAACCAACTAGAGTGGTTCTGTGTAAATTATTTATTTTATGATTGTTTTTGAAATTACCTTTGAAAATATTATTATTTTTTGGAATAAGAATAGGTAACTTAGTTATGTAACCCAAATTACTTCTTATAAAGAAATCACTTAACCAATTAATGAATGTATAATAACCATTGGTACTAGTTTATTATTATCTTAATGTTATTTAATTAGGTAAATTACTATTAATTATACCTAATTTTTCTAATTTCTAGAAATAGATTATTATATAATTAATTTTAATATTATAAAAGAAATCATTCAAACTATTAGTTAATTTTGAATAACCATTAATATTAATTTATTAATAACCTAATGTTATCCGATTAAATGAATCACGTAAGTTTCTAGTCAACACACCTAATTTCACTAATTTCTAGAAACAAAATAATAATAATGTTAAATTTATTAATTTAAGTTGGGCTAGGTCTTAGGGTCAAAGTTAGCCGTTATATAGCCGTTGGAGTCTTTGCTCAGTCTATTTAAATTGCTAGGCCAGATCTGGGTCTTCAACTTGTCCTGACGATGAACCACACTAGTTGGTTCGAAACGCGTCGACAAAGGTCATTTTTATGCGATTCACGCAGAAGCTATTCTTATAACCATGACAGATCACAGAAGTCTCAATTCTACAAATGTAAAAAATATTTAAAAATAAAAAATAAAAATATATTTTTTTAAAAAAACTATAAAAAAATACAAATATTTCAAAACACGCATAAAAAGGTTACAAATTTATGCAAAAGGTAAAAACAAATATATAATTAAAACAAGAAAGAAAAAAACATTCAACTAAATAAAAAACATAAGGAAACCATAAAAAAATATTATAATAAAAACCATAAAACATATAAAAAAACATAATTAAAAACATAAAAATAAACAAAAATTTAAAAACAATTAAAATAAATAAAATTTATTAACATTGTAATAAAAAAAAAATCAATATATGATGCTTAGGCTTGGTCGATTCTCAGAATCGACTTGCCAAGACCTGGCCCACTCAAGCACTGGGTTGGCTGGCAAGGCTGATTCTTGGAATCAACCTACCAAGCCCTGACATGCTTGGACGCCCAGAATCAGCCGACCAACCCAAGGTCGCTCGACTGCTGGGCTAGGAAACCTTGGCATGTCTGCATAGAGTTGCCAATGCAGCCCAGCCAAAAGGTCAACTGACTAGAATCACCGGGCCATCCTAGGACTGCTCAGCTGCTGGCCTGGGCGACCTTGACAGCGCTGCATATAGCCGCTAAGACCACCCAGCCTAGTGACTGAGCTAGCTAGGGCTTGACTGGCCGATTCTAAGAATAGACCTTATGCCCAGGGCGATTCTCATAATCGGCCTGCCAAGCCCAAGCTTCATCTTTTTAATTTTATTTATTTTTAATAATAATGTTAATAAAAAATAATTCCATTACGTTTTTTTTGTTTTTTAATTAGGTTTTTTTTTAATTTAATGCTTGGTATATGCTTTTTATTTTTTAAATTTAATTTGAATGCTTTTTTTACTTGTTTTTTAGGTTTTTTTTTTAATTATTTTTAAAATTATTTTCAATTATCATTTTTGGCTTAATTTTATATTTTTAATTTATTTATTATATTTTGTTTATTTTTTTTATAGTTTTTTACATTTTTCGGTTTTTTTTTTTCCTTTAATGTTTTATCATTTAAATTTAATTTTGTTTTTATTTGTTATTTGTTATGGTTTGCATTTAATTTATTTTTTTGTCTTTATGGCATATTTTATAATTTGTTTTTTTTTTCGCCATATTTATATTGTTTCTTTTTGGGCTATTTGTTTTTTAATTTTTATATTTTTAATAACTAATTACTATTTACTTGTTGTTATTTTTCTTTAATTTTTGTGTTTTCTTTCTTTTCAATGTTTTTTTTTTTATGTATATTTTATTTACTTAAATTATTATTTTTTGAAACTTTTTGTGTATTTGTTTTTTTTCAATGTTTTAATTTGTGTGTTCTTTTATATTTTTCATTTTTATTATTTTATTTTTTTCTACAGGGTCCGTGTCGATCCATGACTAGTAACCCAATCCCATTATGTCTCAATTTGATTGTTGATTTTAAAGATTTTGTTATAAAGAATCGAGTCTGCCCTCACAATGTGTCGATTTCATGGTTGGTATTTAAATTTTCATTACAATGGGTCGAGTTTGCTTACATTGTGTGTAAATTTGATGGTTGACTTCTAAATTTTTGTTGCAATGTGTGAAGTTGTCTTAGGATAAGATTTTAAAGTCGCCATTTTTAACATTTAGAAAAGAAAATACTCCTTATATAATGACTCTATCATTCACATATTCATTTTTAAATATTTTTTAGTCATAAATTTTTTCCATAATTTCATGGTTGAAAAATTGTCAGAATTTTAAAAATTTCGACATTCCAGTATTCCAGCATCAACATTTTTCATTTTTAGGTTGTTTTTCATGTTTTTTGGCTAGATTTCTCGTTTTGAGTTTATAGTTCCCATTTCAAAGTTTACAATGTTTAGGTAGTCCCTTAGGTCCAAAAAAGTAGAAAACAATACCTAAGAGAACCTCTTAGCCTTGTTCGAATAAGGTATTCATTTTTCATACTTAGTCTATCTTAGTCTGGAAAAGGGTTAAACTTATATTGAGTAGACTTCTTTGCATTTACTTTTATGAGTTCGAAAAGAAAACTGCTCGACAATATTTTTATATTTTTGGAGTCTGAAAATAGATGAAAGAGGA
>APFE031574218.1:49241-61019 GCA_000404065.3 Pinus taeda | reverse complement strand
TTATTATATAATTAATTTTAATATTATAAAAGAAATCATTCAAACTATTAGTTAATTTTGAATATTAATTTATTAATAGCCTAATGTTATCCGATTAAATGAATCACGTAAGTTTCTAGTCAACATACCTAATTTCACTAATAATAATGTTAAATTTATTAATTTAAGTTGGGCTAGGTCTTAGGGTCAAAGTTAGCCGTTTTATAGCCGTTGGAGTCCCTGCTCAGTGTATTTATATTGCTAGGCCAGATCTGGGTCTTCAACTTGTCCTGACGATGAACCACACTAGTTGGTTCGAAACGCGTCGACAAAGGTCATTTTTATGTGATTTACGCAGAAGCTAATTTCTTATAAATATAGAACTTGTTGCCTTTAAACAATAAGCCTCCTTGGATGAAATAATCTAACCATTGACTTCTGTTATGAACTATTGGATTTTGAACTGCTATATAGATATCTTTGAAACCGGCATCATCTTTGTACATTTCAATCATTTCTTCAAATCCTACAACACCAATTTTGAATTCTTGCACAATAAAACTAACCCTGCTCAACACATCAGCGACTTTATTCAACTTACCACTTGTGTGCTTTATCACAAAAGTAAAGCTCTGCAAAAATTCTACCCACTTGGCATGTTTCTGGTTCAATTTCAGCTGATTATTTATGAATTGTATTGCATGATTGTCCAAATACAATATGAATTCCTTTGGCAGCAAATAATGTCTCCATTTTTTCAAGGCCTGTACAATAGTGAAACTATTTATCGTAAGAAGAATACTTCTTCTTCACTTCATTCAATTTCTCATTGAAGTACGCTATCAGTCTTTGTTCTTGACTCAGAACTGCACCAACTGCAACTCCGCTAGCATCTGTTTCAACTTGAAATACCTTTTCAAAATCAGGCAAAGCTAAAATTAGTTCCTCAGTGATTTTCCTCTTCAGCAATTTAAAATTTCTATCTACTGCTTCCATCCACTTGAACGGTTGATTGGTCTCCTTAATTGTTTCAAGAATTGAAGCACAAATCTGACTAAAACCTCTAATAAACTTTCTGTAAAAACTTGCAAGACCATGGAAGCTTCTTACCTCAAATATATTTCTGGGAATAGGCCAGTTCCAAATTGCTTGGACTTTCTTTGGATCCGTTTTCAATCCTTCTTTAGAAACTACAAATCCCAAATAAATCAATTCTTCCTTCATGAAACTACATTTCTTCAGATTTATCAGTAGTTTCTCTTTCTGCAGAGTTCTTAAAACCAATTTAAGATGCTCTAGATGTTCTTCCTTACTTTAACTAAAAACTAGAATATCATCAAGATAAACAATAACGAACTTGCCTGCATATTCCTTCAAGACTTCGTTCATCAATCTCATGAACATACTAGGTGCATTAGTGAGTCCAAAAGGCATCACTAACCACTCATACAACCCACTGTTTGTTTTAAATGCAGTCTTCCATTCACCTCCTTCTCAAATCCTTATTTGATGGTATCCACTCTTTAGATCTATTTTAGTAAAATACTTTGATCCACTCAAACAATCCATTTAATCATCCATGCATGGCAAAGGAAATCTATACCTGATTGTGATCTTGTTTATGGCTGTGAAATCTGTGCACATACGCCATTCACCTCCTTTCTTTGGACTGAGTACTGTTGGTACAGCACATGGACTAAGACTTTCTCTGATTAGTCCCTTACCCATCAGTTCCTGCACTTGCCTTCCAACTTCTGCATTCTCTTAAGGTGTCAACCTATAAGCGGCTTTGTTTGGCAAACTCGCTCCCGGTATTAAATTAATGTGATCACTGATACTCCGAACAGGTGGTAACGCGTTCAGCAACTCATCCACAACAATGTCAGCAAAATCATCTAACATAATTTTAACTTCTTCAGGCAAATCATCCAACTTCGTGGAAGTTGAAATTACCTTCGGTCTCCCTATGACAGCAAAATGCATTTCTTCACCTTTCCCAATCTCTTGCAACAGCTCCTTTCCACTCATCAGCATAACAGTACTTCCAGGTGCTCCTTTGTCAGCGTCATCCTTCAATGGCAGCAATGTATGTTTAGTTCCATCCTTCTCCAGAGTACAAGTGTTTCTCCTCCCATCATGAATATCTTTCCGATCAAACTGCCACGGTCTTCCCAGCAATACATGGCATACATCAATTGGCATTACATCACATAATATTACATCCTTATACGTACCAATTTGTATTTCAACCTTGCATTGTTCTGTCACAATGATCTGATGTCCTTTCTGCAACCACGACACTTTGTTAGGAGTAGGGTGCACTGTCTTCGCTAATCCGAGCTTGTCCACCATCTCTGTAGAAACAAGGTTATCAATGCTTCCACTGTCAATTATTACTTTACAACACTTACCTTTTGATTTACAGGTAGTTCTGAATAAATTCTTCCTCTGCGTTGGTTCTTCAATCTCTTTCTCGGTCTTAAAGCAATGTCCTTCTCAACAATAGGGATTCCCCTCCTTCATGAGATTCTTCATTTTCCATAAGTCGAGGTGTTTCTGGCTTTGCTTCAGCCACATTCGCATTCCTCTGACTTGCTGGTTTATTATGAGGACAGTCCCACGACACATGTCCCCATTCTCCACATGTGTAGCACCGAATATCTCTACCTCGGCCTCTTCCTCTGGGCGCAAATCTTCCTCTATTAAAATCCCCTCTCTGTGGTGGTCTACTAATTGAACTGCTTGTTTCATGCTAATGTCGTTGTCCCCTTGGTTTGGTAGTTCCTCTACCTCTTACCGAGCTCCTTCCTCTATTCCTCTGATTCTGTTTTCTCAACATCTTCTCCTCTCCCTTCAAACTTGCTTGATAGGCGTCCTCAATAGTTTTCAGACTTAACAAGCTGATCTCGTCTTGTATGTCATATCGTAAGCCATTGATATATCTGGCTACCTTCTCCATGTCATCTTCTGCATGTCCTGCTCTAATACTCAATCTATAAAACTCTTCTGTGTATTCTTTAACAGACATTCCTTTTTGCCTTAAATTCTGCAACTGTTTAAAAAGATTTAACTGATAATCTTTAGGCATAAATTTGGCTTTCATCTTACTTACCATTTTGTCCCATTGCTTGATCTTGGACTTTCCTTTCCTCGTTCTGGATGTCTATAGCTCGTCCCACCAAATAGCTACATGACCCTTTAATCTGGTAACTGCAAATTTCACCTTCTTCTTGTCGTCAGCTTCCTCTTCATAATCAAAATATTTATCTAATGATGTGATCCAATCGATTAGCTCTTTTGCATTGAGACTCCCTTCATATGTAGGAATTTCCACCTTTGGTTTTCCTCCTACTTTCGCCAGCATCTTAATAACTCTGGTAGTTTCATTTTCCTCCTCTACTTCTTCCTCAGAAGATTCTTCTTTAGCACTATCATCCCCTTCATCAAGTGTTCTTCTCCGAGCAGTCTCAATTGTTTCCATCCTCGTACATAGACTTCGGATCTCCTCCAGCAGAACTGCATTCGCTTCCAGTCTTCCTCAACCAATGCCAGCTCCACCCCTTGGCGGCATGTTTATTGTAATCAACCTTAATCTCTCTGTGCTCTGATACCACAAATGATGCAGGAATCAATTGTTTCGAGAAATCTCAACAATCAGCCCCGCGTTTATTATTTCCCTTACAGTCCAACCTTTTCTTCTCTGATCGGATCTCTGTTGTAAAAGCCCAAAACAATGCTATTTCCCCTTTTAAATGGAACCGTTCATGATTCACCGTAGATCATAGCACATTTAGATCTAACAGTCCAGATCATTTATCGCAATCGCAAGTCGCTCTGGGAAAGTATTCAAGTTTCAATACATACAAATAGAGTGTTGTGATGCGATATGGTTAGTGGTCCCACTTCCATCGCATATCGCAATTACTCAATATTCCAGTCCCACTCCCTTTTCAATGAAATGTTGCGATGCGATATGTCGCCATCGCATATCGCAATGTTTCCACACCCGGGGTTCCAATAACACACAAGCCCTCCCTGCGATGCGATATTTCGACGATCGCACGTCGCAACTTCTTAAGACCTGCGAACTGACCCTGTGTAACACATATTTGCGATGCGATATAAGGGATCCAACAGTTGAGATCTTAAGCACTCAACACTGTTAATAATACAAAAGGTTGCGATTTCGGTTAACTCTGTGTTTTATATCGTAGAACATGAAAACAGAGAAATATTCAACTCCGTCCTGAATGCAAAGAAACAAAGGCAAACGAGGGATTCCACAGATCTGATGTATAATCACACGCACCATCAATATATAATCATACACACGCATCAATTATTCATAATAAAAAATGGTTATAGAGTCTTGGCCTTGGGCTCGATTACAGCGATTAAAAGACCCCCGTTTCAATATAAAATCCTCGCTTTATTACGTGACTCATGCTTCCTCAATCCTTCTTCCTCTTTGCCAATCCTTTTACATTACATTTTTCTTCATTTTATCAATCCCATCCTGTCTAACAACTCAATCCCTATTCTTAAACAATGTAACAGTCAAATCACTATCTTCCAGCTATATCACACACCTATGCTAACAACGTATCTTTGAATCTAAAAATAAGACAATTTTTACTTATTACAATAATGAAATACAATTCATTTCTTAAGAGATCCAACCCTCTTGGTAAAAATTGACTTTTGACCACACAGGTTAGTGAAATTCAACTTGTTTAGCCACAACATCTGAACAAACTTTCACATTGCTGGCTAAGTCCAGATGCTCCTGCATCATGTTGGGCAGAGAGTCGCTGATTGTAGACGTTACAGTACTGGAAGTCGATTCATCATGGTACTCCACGATTTATCCTTGCAACAATGAGCGTCGACCTTATCGGTCTTCGAGTCCCTTCAGTTTTCTGAGAGTCACGAGGCTACCACACATTTTTCTCGTCCCCACACCGACATAGGAAATGTTATATTTTATATACGCTCGCATAGATCAGTCTTGGAACCATTATGAACAAGGCATTTTTGGAGGTTCATATCGATAAAGAAATTCGATCTGACGAGCTATACATCGACTTTAGAAAATTAATCATGGCTCCACACTATCTCCATCCTCACCACAACAGCAGGAAGGAAGGAAGTATTCAGTTATAAACACGACCGCTACTCATCCCCGAGACATGGGCACAAAAATATTTGTGCAATAAGAGGAGAATGATATAATCTTAAGCTATTAATAAAGAAGGCCCTAAAGAAATCACTATATTCTTTTAACAACAGCCATTTTCATATTCAGCGTTCAATATAACACCATTAGCAACCTACTTGGATAAATTAAGCTCTGTGAACTGGCATGATAATACAAAATAAATTAGGCAGAATTGGCAAGCAGTGAAGTGAAATATGCGATGATGAGGACAGCACGGACTCCAGAACGCTTGGCAAGAGTTTCGACTTTCAGAAAATGCAACGCAGCGTTCAATGTATCTGAATAAATTTCAACACTGTACGCAACTAGATGTGTACCAACATAGCGTTGTGTTAACAAAATAATTCTCAAGCCTTCAGCTCTGTTAATTCAGCATTTAATCTACAGTCATTTGGAGCCATACCACATATCGTTCCTATGACAGTAAATACAGTGTCATCCAAAACTAGACAGATTTTGCAGTGTCAAGATCCATTGCAAGGAAGTGCATATGAAGAAAGTTTTAAGATTCCAGCTAGCACACTGCAGAGAGCAAATAGGGCAAGAGAAATGTCAAATACATTAGAGTGCCGGGGAAAATTTTGGTATTGTCCGAGCAACAAAACAGTGGTCAAAGAAACATTGAGTGGAGTGGCTGGCAGAGAGATGAAATGGTCCACGCGAGGAGTTACAAAAGCAGATATCTAAGACTTGCAAACCTAGGTATGAGGAGAAGATACCAATTTTTCTATATCAGGAAAATGGCCAGAGCTGCAAGATAAGCATGCACAGAAAGGCTACAAAAACAAGTAGCTCACAATTGAGCAAGGCAAGAGATCGCCTACTCAGATACCATGTTAAATACATACATGGCAGACACAAAATATGAATGATAAACATTGAGATGCCTATCTTATTAACAATTATACACATTTATAATACATGGGAGTGACAATTGGATTCCATACTCCAAGGTCTCTTGGACTTCGATGGTTGTTCACATTCCACACCAACCCATAGAGGATTAAGTGTCTAACAAACACGTCAGAGGGAAGAGAGAGACATGGTTGAGGGAATTCTTCCTCAAAGAGCTTCCAACCAAGGAGCCTAAATTCTTACTAGTTGAGCAGCAGCTGAGAAGGGAAGATCTACAAGCTCCAAAAGGGAGTGCGTAGGCCAGTCCAGCGTCGCGTAGAGGAGAGAGGAGGCAATTCGACATTTTTACAGAGATGGCCATGGATGGGCAAGATCCATGGAAGAGCAGCAAATTAGATATAGTTGCTGCAGATTTCTCACATGGATCAGTATCCTTGCTACTGGAGCCCAACAGAATCAGTAGCAAGAGAATCACAGTGTCAGCAGACACAACTAGTCATTCATATGACAGTTGCATAGCTAGTTGCAATCAGTTTCCATAAGACAGTTGCAGAACTAGTTGCAGTGACATAGGTAGTGTGAATTTCCCAGTTACAGTATACAAGTGGAGTTCCAACCAAGAGATTCCCAGCGCAGAGCTTCGCAGTCCAATTTCCAGTGCAGGAG
Source organism: Pinus taeda (assembly GCA_000404065.3). NCBI lineage: Eukaryota > Viridiplantae > Streptophyta > Pinopsida > Pinales > Pinaceae > Pinus > Pinus taeda. The sequence goes on along the minus strand of APFE031574218.1, from coordinate 54,301 downwards.
GACTGTGTGAGTTGCCAGGAGGGAGTAGAGAGATTTCCCATAGGGAAATCGAAACTCAGAGGGAGTCTAATTTCAAAGGGAGCAACCCTATGGAAGCTAGTACTATTAGATCTGGGGAGATCAAACTCATTATTACAGTAGTTGCAGCAGCAGTGCAGAAGCATCAATACAGCAGTGGCAGTGGCAGTATAAGTATATCATATTTCGCCATGTTGACAGCCATACCTCCAGAAGTGAGGTGGGGTGATTTGGTTTTGTAGACCCAAGGAGCTACAGATGGGCAGCATCCTTGAGGAGCCACCTCTTCGATCAATTCCTTGCTACGTGTTGACCATTAGAGTGGCACTTGATGATTATATGAAGACTCCATGCCCAAGGATGATCCAGAGGACACTTGTACCATCAGATGTCATCAGTCAACAAAATTTTTTAACTCTACTTCTATCTTCTCATCATCTTTCTTGTACCCAGATTCCACACCCTACGGTGAATTGTAATAAATGATACTAGTAATGATGAGTTTTTTGAATTTGTAACAGGCCTAGGATGTTGGGACTCGATCAGCAAATGAGTACACCTTGGAGTGTTCTTTTTATCCGATTAATTATCCCTTCTTCTTTAGAGGCAGATAATTTTCTGAATTTTTTCACTCATTTTTTACCCCAAAGTCGGGGTGACAGTTTGAAGATTGAACCCCTGACACATCTTAGTGTCTAGAGTCGATGTATATTACCATACTAGATCACACAAAAAGTTTTGTGGAATTTGGCTAGGTCTAAGTAGGATTTTTTAATAATAAAAAATTTCCTGCAAAACGGGATTTTTTAATTATTTTCTATGTAATGGTATAAATAAGTGGCCTTAGGAAATGTCTGGGGCGTATGACTACTCGAAATTCATCCTCAAAGGCTTATCATTATCCTAGAACCCACTTTGGGGGTCAAAAAATGACTTAGATTCCCTCAAAAGCCGATTTTTCAAGTGACAATAGCAAAAATGAAGAAAAAATTCAAAAAAAAGAATAATTGGAGAAATTTAGAAATTTTTCCAAAGTCAAAATAAGTCAAACTTTGACATGGAAATTATGTGGAGAGTCAAGGGTGATGTGGCAAGCATGTGGGACCCACGTCATAAGGTACAACAGGCTCAAGTCAAAAGTTTCAAGTCAAAGTCAGGGAGGCCCACAATAAGCTCATGAGAAGTACGTACAAGCAAATATATGAAGTTACTTTGATTTAATTTAAATCAAATGTTAATTAAAGTCTAAGGTGAAAAAGTTAAAAGAAGTTGGAGGGACCCTACATAACTATAGCCTACGGATTAGTTTGATAAAAGGCACATGATAAAAGGTATCTCCACATACAGCTACAGCAAAGGAATATTCACGCCAGTCAAAATGTCGACGCAGCCACTCCAGCTCCACACAAATCAGCCAATAGTAGTTCAGTTCAGCTTGTACGCAGCAATTATAGGCAATTTTAGGTTCATGATATTACACAACAGAATTTTAAGAGGATATTTACGCTGGCAATCAAGGAGACAAGTCCACGTATGGGCAAATTATGTGCATGTTGGCGGTCAAAGATCAACGCTACAGCAAGGCATCTCAACGCAGATTTGGAAAGATCATTTAAATGCATGAAATCAAGGACATATCTCCACCAAACTGTACACATGTACCAAGCAGCGAGCATAAGGGAACCCGCAGCAAATGAAGCCAACCCATAGGCACAGTTAACAACAGTCAATACGCAGATCTTCATAACAGCTTACACAGCAGTTGGTTGGCTTGACTGTTTGAGGTGTCAACAGCAGTTTAGAGGCAGCCAAACACACAGCAGATTTGAGGATATTAGATGGACAGCCAAGGAATCAGGTTTTCCACCTACAGCAAGTCAACTTGCCACTTGTGATTTGATTTTCTACATTAGGATTGTCAATCCATCTCCACTTGTCATTGGAATTTTCCTTAGGATCATCTCCCATCTTTTTATTTATATGAGTCTTGAGCTCTCATTTAGCATCGATAGAACGAGCTGTTGGGCTTGCGGAGACTCTGCTGGATTTTGTATTCATCTTTCATATAAATAAATAAAAGTCTTTGGGGTTACTAGCTTCTCTTGTGGTGCATTCTTTGGTTGATGAGGTATACCTCTATCATTTGATGTTATTATTCATTTGATTTTACATTGCTATCTAGTTGTTTTTTTTTGTGCATTTGCCTGAAGGCATTATTGTCTAGGGAGGAGAGATTTGCAGCTATCTCAAATCTCCTTTGGGCTTGGTATATTTTGTGCTCTTGTTGTAGCTTGTCATTTTCGGTTGAATGACAAGCTCAACTTGATCTCTATATGCCAAGTCTCTTTTGCACTAACAATTGGTTTGCAGGCATTTTTGTGTTCAAATGATAGGTTGCCAACTCTATTAGAGTGTGAGGACTTCTTCGGTTGGAATAGTCACCTCCAAGGATATCAAAGGTCCCACAAGTTGTTCAAGCCAACAATCTCATAAGACATCAAGAGATTTATTTAAGAGGGGGTTTCCTGAGCCCTTTGCTTATTTTCTATCTTGAAAAATTATCACATATTTTCTTCTTTCATTTGTGTGCATATTGGTTTTATCTAGCATTTGAGGCCCTATTTCTTTTGCATGCTAACTCTTTTGCTTGCTTTCCTACAGGTGTTCCTAGAGGCAATTCAAGTTTGAAGAAGAAAGCTAAAGCATAAGCTAAGTAACCCTTTTCCATTTGGAAACCCAAGTCCAAGGTTATTTGGGCTTTCATTTGAAAGCATTTGACTTCATTCTAAGCAAAAAAAATAAAAATAAAAAATTCATTTCTTAAATAGCAATACTTTGAAGGCACGGTTCTTTATGTATTTCATGCTTATCTTATCTGTTTATGGTTATTGCTCATATCAGGTTTGCTTATAAATCTTAAATAAATAATCTATTTAGCTCTAACAATTCCCCTAGAAACTCACATCTTTCTTTTTTTTTTTAACTTAACTTTTCATTAGGGACCACCCCCCTTAGCTAACCTAGGAGATAGCTCAAACGGAGAGAGTTGGGATTAGTGTGACAGCCCCTTCTCTGAGTTCCCTGCCACCAACCACACCTTGTGGGGTTGAAGACTTTTCTCACTGACTTGTAGGTAGGTGTAGGCGGCAGGGTCAACATTTTTGGCGCTGTTGTCAGGGACAAGCTTTCTTGTACCTGGGAAATTAACTAACCTTTTGGTTTTAGCATTTTTGAACTTTAGATTTAGATTCTTGCTCAAGTGGCAACTCCACTCAATCCAAATTTTGCAAGAGTCTCTACTTGGAGAAATTCAAGTGGTCTAGTTAGCCCCTCTCCTGATCCTGAAAGGGTTTTTAGAGAGAGTTCGAATAGACTTTCTCGTAGTAGAGCTCTTGCTAGTCTTGGGCAAGAGGCTATTTCTGATATTCATTTGCTTTTTCAAGAACAAGTAGAGCCTAGCATCATGAATGATCTTTTTGCTCCTTGTGACTTCACTAACATAAATGGCTATCCTCACAATATCCCTAACAAGGCTATTGAAAAGTTGCCTTCCTTTCAAGGTAACAGTGCCATTAGTGCTACATCACATGTGAAAAACTTTAATGTTTGTATCTTTAAATGGTGTAACACTGCTAATTATGAGGATGTGAAGATGAGGATTTTTGTTTTATCTTTAGAAGAGGATGCTCTTGATTGGCTCACTCAGCAACCTGCTAACTCATATGACTCTTTACAAGCCATTCTGACTGCATTTTTAAGTAAGTTTGGAGAGAAGAAAGAAAATAGGCATTTGATCAATGCCATTAGCAACATGAAGAAAAATGAGAATGAAACCATGGAGGAGTTTAACAAGAGATTCAATGAATTAGTAAAAAGCAGGCCTGCTACTGTTAAACCTCCTGATGAATTTCTTTTATGCTCATATCTAAATGCTTTTGGGGTCGACACTGCTTATGAGTTGAGGAGGAAGGAGCCTACGAATCTAAGTGTAGCTCAATCTAAAGCCTTAAAGATAGAAAGGGCTAGAAGGCAACCAGGAAAATCTGAAATTCCTGGTTTCAATAGAGGGCCCTCGAAACCGAATGATTCCAAAGGCAAGGCCAAAGAAGAGACTACGCATGATCCTATTAAGGAGTTAACCCAACTCATCAAGAGCATGGCAGCAAATCACGTCAAAGAAATGCAAAACATGCAAAATAGGTTGGTGGCAATGGAGAGATCACAAGTGCAAAGATTCCAAACTAGGCCAAATGATAGATGGCAAAATAATAAAGGCCCTCAACAGGAGCATAGGCCTCCAAATCCATTGGAATCCACCAACATGGTAGATCAGATTCCCCATTTTTGTAGGCCATGTAATGAGTTCCATGAAGAAGCCACATGCCCATATGTGAAGAGAATCATGGAAAGTGGTATGCAAGGAGGGACAAGTGGTCAAATCAATATGTTCTCCATGGAAGATCAAATACACACCTTGGAGAGAAATCAAGGGGCTGACCATAGGCCTAATAATATTGGGGTTTACAATATGATTGAAAATTTTGACGAGGTCACTAAGATTTTTGGGGAAAAACCTACATCTGGACAGATTCTTGCTATGGCAAAACACAAAGGGATGATTTATCAGGAGAAGGGATATCCAAGACCGGAATAATCACATAAATTTTTCTCCTCCTACTTCAGAATTGAATTTTGACTTGGGAAATTGGGTGAATAATGCAAAGGTTTCTATTCCAGTGACAGAACTTTTAAAGATACCATCTCAAAGGGCCAAGTTACTAAGTGCCATTGAAGTTACTCAAAGGGAAGAAAAGCATTGTGACGAACCGGAAGATGAGGAAATTGTATTGAAAATTATGAACTGTTTTGTGGGGAATGAAGATCATCTACCATTTTATGTTTCTTTGATAGTAAATGATCGTCTTTTACACAATTGCATGCTTGATTCAGGGGCTTCATCAAATGTCATGACCAAGAAAGTCATGGAGCAACTGAATTTAAGGGTTTCTAGGTCCTATCACAACATATGTTCAATGGATTCT
>APFE031574218.1:5236-28925 GCA_000404065.3 Pinus taeda | reverse complement strand
AGATCTGGCTTGATCCATGACTTTTGGACCATTCTAACTCAGTTTTATATTAATTCACATTAATATTTTATTTTCCCTAAGTTTAGACTTAGGGACTCCATTAAAAATATTAATTATTTTAATATCTCCCAAACTGTTTAGATTCTGCCCAAATCATTTCTGGGTATTGGAGATCTCATGTGCTTTAGCCTCTCCACCAACTTTTGTGGCTAGAGCACATCCGATGCTACCCCAAATCAACACCAGAACTTTCTACATACAGAAACCCTCTAGGCATGGTCCTCTCTCTTTCCTGTGACTTGATCTCTTCCAGCATGTCTTTTTGACCCTTGCCCAAGTCACTCAGGCCCTCAAAAGGTTGTCGAAAGCCATCTCTTCCCTGCTCTTGGGTTCTGCCATTTCGTCCTCTTCTACTACTGCTTTCCCCATGTCCTCTGTATTTGGAGTAATCTCTAACTCCCTTTCTCAGCTCCTGTACCTTTGTCTCTGGTAGGTGATGTTCTGTTGGTCCGACTCCCCTTCTCTCATAGGAGACAATCCCCACAGCTAAGCCAAGAACTAGGCTCTGATACCACTATAATGATCCTAAATAGGAATACAAGTGTTATAAAACAAATAAACTGTGCAACAATTTATAAAAATGAAATTCACATTTAGGCATTCACAAAAAGCTGCAAATATGGAACTACTGAGCCATTTTATTAACTTTCTGAAGGCCAAATACAATAGATAATGAAATGGTGCACCTAGGCTTGTCTCAATGAACAAGAAGGACCAAACCCAAGTGGTAAAATGGTTGAGTTGAAGGTTGCCCAACTGCTGCACCAATCTGCACTCGCTGCCCAAAAAACTGCTTCTCTACTGAAGTTTGAATGGCTGGAAAGTGCACTTATACTACCCAAAAAATTGTATGCTTTTAACCCAAGACTCCTTGGCCTAAACCTAGAAAAACCCAGAAGGGATTTTAGCTGGTTTGGACCTCTAATTTTTGACCCCCTTGGAGCCTCACCTCAACTATAGCTGCAAAACTCGACCTGCTGGAAACTACCTGTAAATCCTCCTGAAAACTCCTCCAAAGTGTTGAGTTCACCCTTGTTATCCAACTCCTGACTTTCTAGATGAGGTGTTGACCAAAATCACCTACTCTTCAAGCTCTACGAAAATCTGCAAGTGGCCTCTGCATTGTCTCTTAGCCCAGCAATTCGGACTGCTGGAATGTTGGCTCAACTAGTTGTAAAACCTAGCAAGAATGTTGGCCTAGTGCTACTACCTCAGCTCCCTAACTCCCTGACAAGAAATATGATCTCTGTTGGCCTCAATCTCCCTCTGCGTGTTTCCTGGCTACCAAGAAATACGCATTCCTTGCTCTGCGCTGGTTGCTGGTACTATGTTACTACCATGAATTCCTAAAAAACCTTGTGGAACAACCTCCCTACAATGGGCACAGATGGTCCCCCGAAGTAGAGGTTGAATCTCCCGCTTGAGAGATGTGGAAATTTCTAAGGCTGACACATCAGAAATACCTACTGCATTATCTTGTTTATTATCTCCTACTTGTTCTTTCAATTAACAAGTTATTTATCAATATAAATACCGAAATAAACACAAATGCACTCATCACACATATATAGATCAACAATTGAAATAACTAAGACAACACAAGGGACACCGTTATTTTTGGACAATCGTCCCCGAAAAAACCCAATGCGGGAAAACCGGCGCAGCAAATATGAGGGTTTTAATATTATGCAGTTTTCTAAATACAACTAGGGTGCCAGAAATGGCTCACCCTTTAGAGATTATCCTCGACAGTAGTACCTTTCTCCAGAGATAGATAATCCGGCTAATTAGCAACCGAATGATGAGCCCCATAGTGACTTCGATTGTTCCTTATCTGGACAACGAAAGTTGCACCAAGCTTCCCTCCGGAATTGCGTCACCCTCTATGGCTCTACATTTGCCTCTCAGCTCTCAATCTACCCCGCGAAAACACCACAACACAACTCTTTCTTCCCAGCGTCAACTCTGCTAGCCTCTAGAGTGTACTGTGGGGAGGTTGTTTCTCCCAACTTTTGATGGCTCTTATAAGAGCTCAACCAGAGCGTCGGTAGAGAATCTGGATGTCTACTTCCAACTAAATCAGATGACGGAATAAAAATTGCCATACTACATTTGGAGGTTTAAGCCCGTGATTGGTGGTTCCATGGGCTAATCACAATGGGACATGTCAGGGTGACAACCTACAAGGAGTTCACTAGGAGGTTGTTGGAGAGTTTTGAGAGGAAAGATCTAGAGTACCACTTTGGGGAGCTGACAAGGCTCATGCAAACTCGGAGTGCTAATGCCTACATTTCAGAGTTTTTGAGGCTGTCAATGATGATGTCGGTTCTATCAGAGTCTAGGAGGGTCTACATGTTTATAGAGGGGCTAGCAGAGCCATTGTGGGGATCAGGGAGGTCCAACGGGCCTGCTACTTTGCAAGATGCAGTGGGGAGGGCCCGAGATTTGCAGGATGCTCTACTGAGGGTAAGGGCACCATTACCACCTAGAGAGGGTTTCCAACAGAGGGGAAGGGACACTAGGGCTCCAACACCGAGAGCCAACCTTGTGCGTGGACAATTGGATGAGGAGACCCAAAGAGACCTTCGAAGGAGGAAGTTTTGTTTTACCTGTCAGGAACCATGGGCTTGAGGCCATAGATGCATAGTGGGCAAGGCCCACTACATTGAGGTTTTCTCTGATAGTGATTTGGAAGATGATGCAGTTTGGAGATGGGTGGAGATGACAGTGCAGTGCAGGTGGAAAGGGGGCCACCACCACCACCCCCACTACGGGGAGCTCCTTTCGCTCCATCAAAAGTGGTCCTTGCATCTCTACATAGGGTATCCAAGTTTTGACTTTGAGGATCGGGGATACCATGCAGGGGCAGCGTGTCTCTATTTTAGTGGACAATGGGGCTACCCACAATTTTATTGACGCCTAGATGATCTAGAGGAGGGGTATCACAACTAAGGAGATTGAGGATTTTTCGGTTCTGGTACAAGAACCATGCAGTGCACGCACTATGTTCCAGCTTTGACAGTGACCATGGTGAACTACTCAATGACAAATCACTTCTTCGTGGTGGATGTGCCAGACACCAATGTGGTGATGCGTGTCTAGTGGCTCTACTCTGTAATGTCCCTTCCTAAGCTATTTTGGAACATGATTTATTTCTACATTTCGGGGCCTAGTTTGGAGGATATGGGGCCCATTCGATTTTATTAGGAGACTTAGGAGTTAGAAGTAAGTTAGTTTGGTTTTGTTCACACAAGGAAAATAAGCACTTCCTAAGGCAATAGTTCGAATTGCATCAAAGGGGAAAATCGATGGCTTAGTGACAGACCCACGAAGAAGGGAAAATGGAGGGAAAAAGTGCTCCACTAAATCTATATAAGGAAAGTAGCTCTCCTCATTTCATTCATCTTATTGAAGTATATCGACTTTTCTTTGGTTGCTTGAGCTGCTTAGCTGAGTCACTGGCTATATAGCGCGATTTCTTCAGGCAAAGAGCTCACCCTTTCTTCGGGGGACTTCGAGTGCCACCCTAGGAAGGTTTTCTGCATTTCTTCAGGAGGAGGATCACATTGTGATTCCCAGTAGTAGCATTCCCTTCCAGGGTGTGTGTATTACTGGGGGACACAGTGGAGAGGAGGCCAATTTCATTGGTGGTGCTTAGCATTGGAGATTTGACTTGAGATTTTCCGTAGAGGCAAGGGAGGATTGTCAGCATCTAGGAAAGTTTGGGCACTGATTGAGCTTCTGGCTTAGCGCAGAGGCAGTGTGCGGGAGCTCATTTGGTGGGTAGAGTATCAGTCCTTGAGGCTGAGCTTTGTCATGGAGGTTAGATGAGATATTTGGAGTGGTGTTTGTTTTCATTTCAGAGCTTGGAGGACTTTGTGTTCATTCCTTGCAAGCCGCATTTCTAGCGCTTTTTGGAGAGCGTGGGCCATAGAAGAGGTCGAATTTGGGAGGTCAAATTCTGGCCAAACCATTTCAGGGTTTTTCTAGGTTTTTGACAAGGATTCCAGATATAAAGTTTCAAAATTTTCTAAGCAACGGAAGTGGGGTTTTCAGCCGTATCTTTGCAGCAGACAGTGTAGAATTGCTGGGGATTGCACAGTGCCTTTGGGGGTCGATTTTGGGAGGTCAAAATCGGGCCAAACCATTTCTGCGTTTTTGTGGGTTTTGGTCAAGGAGCTTGGGGCTGAATTTCTAGCATTTTCTGAGCAGTAGAAGTTGAGCTTCTTGCAGTTCCTTTCCAACTAGTAGTGTAGTTTTTTGGGCAGTGCAAAGCATTAGAACAGTGATTTCTAGCATTTGAGATCAATGTATTATCACCTGGGTTCTAACATGCTTGCCAATGAGGCAAGCCTAGGTGCATTTCTCCATACTATTGTACTTGCTCCATTGATTAATAAAATGGCTCAATTGATTCTTAATTCTGGAGTTTTTATGAGCATTTGTTGATTGTTTAAAACTTTTGTGCTGTAAATCGTTTTTGCTTTGCATATCACTATTTTTCCTATTTCGTAACATTAAATACTCGCTTGGCAGACTCACCACTGATTGGAGGAAGTTGGAGATGGAGTTCAAAGGGTCGGATGGCAAACTTGTTTTGCTACGGGTTATGCACTCTTACCCTCCACAAACTGTTTCGGCGCACGGGATGGAGGCTGATCTCAAACATGAGGACATTGAGTGAGCTGTGGAGTTGAGGGTTTTGGAGGCTGGGGGTCAACCCAAGCCACCACACCTGGAGATACAAGCCATTTTGGATAGGTACCCAATAGTGTTTGGAGACATACTGCTAGGACAACCACCTGACCAAGGGTTTGAGCATACCATTGAGTTGGATCCAAGGGTACAAGTAGTGATTACTACTCCTTACTGACATCCCAAAGCATACTGGGATGAGATAGAGAGAGTTATTCACGAGTTGTTGGCACTTGAGCACATTAGGCCTAGCTCCAACCCTTTTGCTTCATCAGTTGTTCTAGTGAAGAAGAAGGATGGGTCCCTACGCATGTGTATTGACTACAAGGCCCTTAACAAGAAGACCATGAAAAAACATTACCCCATCCCACGTATAGATGAGCTGATGGACTAGCTAAGTGGGGGGGAGGGGGGGCGAGTTCTTCTCCAAGATTGACTTGCGTTGAAGGTACCACCAGATCAGGATGAGGGACCAAGATGTCCCTAATGTTGATTTGGAGAAGCGTCGGATGTGCTCTAGCCATGAAAATTGGTGGAGAGGCTAAAGCACATGAGATCTCTAGGACCCATAAATGGTTTGGACAGATTGTACCCAGTTTGGGAGATATTAAAATAATTAATATTTTTAATGGAGTTCCTAAGTCTAAACTTAGGAAAAATAAAATATTAATGGGTATTAATATAAAACTCGGTTAGAAAGTTCAAAAAGTCATGGATCAAGCCAAATCTAATCTTAGTCATTGATTAGAGATTTAATCTCAGTCGTTGAAGGACCAACGAGAAAAGTATAAGAAAAGGCCTGAGGGTCAGTTGGAAGATACACCAGAGTGATCAATCATTCAATTTACTCGAGCAAGGTTTGCTAAGTAAAGTCGAATTAGTGATCAGCAGCGAGGGGCAGTGAGTACTAGATAGAGAGGCAAAGATAGTTTAGAGAGACCAACGCAGAGGTAGAGAGGCAGACATAGAAGCCAGAGCAGGCCACGCAGAGCCCAAAAGAGACAACGAGAGGCCAGAGGGCATGCGTCATCCACGCAAAGGGCAGCATGAGTGATGCAAAGGGTCTCAAAGGTTGTGCAATGCCTTAGAGGGCTGACGTAGAGGGGTTTGTGGCTAACTCAAAGGTGAGAAGGGCCAGTGCAGAGCTTTAGAGTCACTATAGAGGGTTTCGTGGGATAGGTTTTCTGAATACCTGTTTCCGAATAGAGAGGTATAACTGCTGGTTGTTTTTCTCTATCGGGTGAGCCAGTTTGGCACCTAGTTGTACTCAAGGAAATACTACATAATAATAAGCCCTCATAATAGTTGCACAGGTTTTCCCGCATTGGGTTTTTCCAGGGACATTTGTCCAAAAATAACAGTGCCACTTGTGTGTTTGTTTTCTTTCAACTGATGATCTATAGATGTTGAGGTTGTATTGTGTTTATTTCAATAATAACTTGTTCGAATTTAATAAGTAGAAGAAATAAACTAGAAGAATATAGATTAAATTTCTAACGGGTAATACTTAGAAATTTCAACATACCAATGAGAGCGTGCCACATGGCCCAATTACATGGTGCCACATGGCACCTCAAATTAGACCCAAGTGACCTTGGCATGGTGCAACCTCCATTTTTGTCTTATTCTCATGGTTTTGGGAGTTGTTACAATATGGACATGTGATTTCCATATATTATATGGTTTTAAAACTATATAAAACCAAAATTTGACTTTAAAACCATATTAAAGAAAAATTAGGAGTCCATGGGTTTTGAACCCAAAACTTCCCACAAAACAAGTAACTTAATATGTCTATGCCAACCAAACAGTTTTCCTTATTCACCCTCGTACTTTGTTATAAAATGTCAATCAAATGGTTCAAAGGGAGCCATGGAGAATAATTGAGATGAGAATGCAAGCAGGCCAATGAAGTCATGAATCTCAAGAAGATTCTAGGAATATTGTTAGAGCATATGTTAGGGAATATTTCAAAGAATATTCTCTATGAGGAATATTTGATGAATCTTTAAGATTCCTTGGGGCATAATTTTTAAAGTTGCAGAACTAAGATGAGTTGATACTCAAATGAACCAGTTTCTAAAGAGGTCTAATGGAGTAGTATATTTCTTCATCTAAGCAACATAATTTTTTCCCGTGTCCAAGAAGAGAATCTTGTGAGGAATATTTGAGATTCTTGGGGAGTCCATATTTGACCGAGTCAGAAAGGGGTCGATTTTATAGTTAGATTTCATGAATTTTTGCCAGGAATTCAACTGTGCAATCGATTTCTTCAGCAAAGGCGTGCATTTTCATCCCATCCCCAAAAGTAAAGGTATAAGATGCATTGATGCTATGTCCTCTTTTCATTTTCGTTGAGTTGATGATTTGATGTTGAGATCCTTGTTTGCCATTTTTTTGGAGGATCCTTGTATGCCACTTCATGTGAGAGTTTGATATTTTGTCATGCTATAGGAGAGCTTATATGAGTTAGAGTTCTTATAAGAGAACATCTCGTGGAGATACATGTCACTCTAGTTAAGGAAGGTCTACCTCATATTGACAAAGAACACATCATGTATTCATCATCATCTTGTAGCAATTAATGAAGCAGCCTCCCCACTCTTAACACTGGGCGCAGAGACGTAAGGTGAACCCTATTATCAAGTTGTGTGTGTTCTTTGATTTGATGGTTTCCTTTATGTTTCCTCTTCTTTAAAGTATGCACATGTGGTTTTTCATATTTTTTCACATTCAATTTTGCTAACATCACAAAAGTAAAATATCTTGGTTAATTTTGGTAGCTTAGAGAATCTAGATCAACTTAAAATGAGGCAAATAGTGTGATGATGTCTCTACAAAAACCTCCACTATTGAACATCTACATATAAACAATATGCTTCTTTCACATGTTCAAATAATGAAACCTTGGAACTTCTGTGTTGGGTTACACTTCATGTATGACTCCTCTTTTGAAACCAGAACATAGGAATTAGTGATAATGGATATGAAATGTACTTCTGTCTTCACTTCTAATGATCTTGAAATTTAGGATCTTTGAGTGTTTCCCTTAAAGTTTTGAAACCTTCAAGTGATTAATGGTTGTAGTGCACATCTTGTTGTGCTTTTAACGTTTGACTCCTCATAGATATGAATTTTGATACCCATGTTGGACTACTACAAGATAATCAAGTAATGGTAGATGTAACTTATTTGCAGTGATGAATGAGACAACCTTGTTGAAGTTAGATATTGCTACTCCAATCTGGGGTTTATAATGACTCAATTCTTACTTGATTTGTGTCAGATTCACTTGTTTTTCAAGGCCAAAACAGGTATGTATACAAGTTCTTCTCCACACAATATTCTAGAATTTGTGTAGTGATGGAGATCTGTTAATAAAGTGTTCCTCCTTCTTGGCTTCCTATAGAACTATGCTTACTTCATTGCTTTAGAAATTAGTGATGTTTGATCCTTTAAATGATCCATATGAGACGTAGACCTTAGTGATTGTAAAATATGTTTTTTGCTCCAGAATGACGACTTCAGAAAATGTGCACAATATTTCTACCTCTGTGATCTATGAAACTCCAAGAATTGATCTCTCCATATCAATGGCAACCGCAAAACTCAGTTCTTGGGCTAGAAAGTATCTGCAACTCGTTACTTCAAGATTTTGCAATCAAGAAATAAAATCGCATAACAAAAATCCAACCAGATCATAAATCTTATTTTTCTTTGTATAGACATTTATTGAACCCTTAAATACTTTTCTTTGTTCAAGGCTTCGTTCTTCCTGAAATTTCAAGTATGTGTTTGACGGTGGGAATTAGGACCATTCATGTGCTGAAGATTTATGCCGGAAAGGAATATTATGCTCCAGCGACCCAACCATGCAAGAAAACATCCCAACGAACCTCCAAACCAAAAGCACACAAAATGTACCCCAGGCCCTAAACTTCAACAGATTTTTGAGTTAACTTCTCAGGGATGGCCAAAGATTTTGAGTTATTCATCCTCAGATTATGCACATAAGTGATCCTACAATTTAAACTAGCCATCAAACCAAAATGCTATAGAAAATAAAAAATAAAAAATAAAAAATCAACCCTTCTTCACTCATTCGCAGAAGCAGACTTCGCTCCTAGCTGTAGGAAAACTTTTGAAAGTTGATATTTTTATGATTGCTCGCTTGTGAAAGGATTCATGGTCCCTTTTATAAAAAAAACGGAGAAGTTCCATTTAAGAGAAGTCAACTTAGATTTTTGAATAAATTGACTTTTTTAAAATTCAATTTAATTTTGGGTCCACTTTGCCACAAATTCTAATCCACTTTATTTATTTTCTTTTGCCATAAATAAATTCCTTTAAAAAAATTATATCCTTTCCCATTTTTCATTTATCTATTATTATTTTATTTATTTACTTGAAATAAGCCTTTTCATCTTATTCAAAAACCCTACACCAATCAACCTGGGAATCAACGAAAATGTACCATCTCATCTATCAATGCCACATAAATAATGAGACCATGCCACATCATAGTGCCATATCATCATCACGTATGTTTAACAAGAAAATCTAATCCTGCCACAACAATAACCTCGGGTGAGCCTTATTTCCACCAGTGTTCAAATTTGAACACATCACAGCCCTTCCGAAGCCTTCTAACATGTCAGAGAAGTGCTCAGCGAAATTCACTAGTCAAAAGAAAATTAAATTTTGATTTTTACAAGTTTTTTTTTTAAATTTAAATAATATTAGAAAATGCCTTGTGAAGGGTTGCCTATTCGTAGGACATTTCAGAAAATTCCAGTTCTCGGATTGATGTAACACTCTAAAGTCTGCATGAGGTTCTAACAACGCTAAAGAAAGTGCAATGGGACGTAATGGAGGTTGTTCATGCATTCCCATACCATCAGTGATAGTGGCGACACTAATAGAGTTGGCAGTGGTGATCTGAGGTTTATGTCCATGTTCATTGATAATATAGGTTTCTTTTCGCATTCATTAATAGTAGAGGAGAAGTAGCTATCTATTTGCATATGTGAACGAGGGGCATCTTTTGAAGGTATCAGAGATTCATAAGAAACAACTAGCAAAAGAAAAACAATTCACGATGACTGAGGTAGATTATTTTGAGCCTGTGAATCTTGCCCCATTAGATAGTGATAACTACGCTTAGTGATTTACGAACCTTTTTTTTCGTCCTGTAAATAACTACTACCATCTACCTAATACATTAGGCATGGCGAGAGGCATCGGGTACTTGCAAGAGGAATGCCTGCATTGGGTTCTTCACTATGACATAAAACCTCAAAGCATTCTCCTGGACGAAAATATCATTCCTAAAGTACCAAACATTAGGCTAGACAAGCTGTGGATAGAGAATGTACTTTCTACTTCTCCACAATCAGAGGCACTAGAGGGTATCTACTCCAGAGTGGATGAGAAATATTCCCATTAGAAGACGTCTACAACTTCACCATCATTTTGCTAGATATTGTGACTAGGATAAATATTGTAATGTTAAGGCACCATATGATCATGGAGGTTGTCGACAAACACGTGGGCTATCAGTTCCTAGTGCCTGCAGTGGAGAAAATGAAGATGGGGATCAGATTGAGAGAGATGTTGGAACCGAGGCTTGAAGAGGATGTGGATTTAACGATAGATTGGGAAGAAGCTGAGAGAGTGGTAAAGACTACATAGTGGCGCATATAGTATGATATGGAATTGAGGTCTTCAATGGGGAGAGTTGTTGAGATTCTTCAAGGCACAATTCAATGCACAACTTAAATACCCAACATCTTTGAGGATGTCAAATATCTTTGAGTATTGATCATACTACCACTATGAAAACATACTCCATCCTACCTTTATGAGGACATATTCATGACATTTGATGTTCCACATAAATATCTTGAGATAGTATAAGAAGGTCAATAGGGTTACTTACATTTTCCATGAGGACATCATTACTTTGACAGTTTGATGTTCGACATGGAAATCTCGAGATAGTATAATAAGGCCGATAGGGTTCTTTCTTTAGGGTTTATTTTTAGCGAACAAAGGTATATAGACAAACTAATCTCTTTATTAATTTAAATTCTTATTTTATAGTAATAAATGAATAAATTTCTATTTTATAGTAATAAATGAAATAGATTAGTTAAAGATGTAATTTTATCGAGCTTAAAAATAGATTAAAGTGATAGTATTGACATTTTTACATCATAACCATAGACATTTTCTGTTATATCTTCATTTTCTTTCCTAATTTGCAAAATTTTCTTTACCCTTTAGATGGTGGTAACTATGCTTAGTGATTCACTAATGTTTTTAATACTCTCATAAATAACTACTACCATCTCTTTCCTATTTTTAGATGATTCCATGACTGACAACCAGAATGCTTACAAAAGCCTAGCATTGCTGCCATTTGAACTTACTGTAATCAAGCTTACTATTAAACATAGCATTTATAAAATCAAGCTTTATTTAAAACCCCGTATTTCTTCACTTATCTTAAAAGTGTTTTTCTTTATTAACTCTCTAGCTTTTGAAAACATAGAAATTAATACTATAAAAAAAAAAAAATTGAGAAATAATAAGTGTGCATCCCATAAAATTATGTAGAATTTTGAACTAGGGAGAAATCTCAAGTGTTAAAATGAAACTTTGGGACTCTATTAATAACCATACAACTGAAGATTGGTTTGCCTATAGGGTTACAACTTAATTTTCATTTTTTTCTGTTGGTCTTCCCAAAAGATATAAATGCCAATAGATATCCATACAACTACTATTGTGTCTCCCGCTTCATTATCTCTATTCAACATCTAGGAAATAAGAAGTGTGTGTGGTTGTCCATGTGCATGTTGCTATGAAGGGTCTTTAAGGAGATGTTGAAATCATAGAAAATAAACGACATTGATAACGAAAAGAAACCACATTATTAGAAAAAGACATCAACAAAAAGAAACCACATTATTAGAAAAAGACATCAACAAAAAGAAACCGCATTAATAGAAAAAGACATCAACCAAGATTGAATTCATTGTAAGGACCAAATTTGAAAACCATTTTCAAAGAAGAAAAAAATGACCAACCAAGCCATACAACAACAACATTGTAGATGTGTATTACATATTACAATATTTCCCTATTAGATATAGAAAATTTTCCTATTAATTACATAAATTTTTGAATCTATAGAGCTTGGAGTTTTTAATGGAGATGAAAGTCTATTGGTAGTGTTCTTTGACTGAGCAATGTTAAGAGAAAAGTTCAATTCCCTTGGTTGTTGAAGGTATATATTTGTTTCTTTGGTTTGCTTTAAATTGCTTCAAGCTGAAGAAAACATATAGTATTAATTAGAAACAAATGAAAACTAAAAAAACCTTTTCCATTATGCAAATAGATTTTTATTTTCAATGATGTAAAATTCAAATACTTTTGAAGATCATCTAATGAATAGAAGAAACATATGTTTACCTTTTTTAATAGAATTTGAGAAAAATGTTTGCCTATTTACTAAGTTCTATTGAGATTTTATAGCGTTTTAATGTAGCAACTCTTTAAATTTTAAAGATTTAGGACAACATTTCATCTTGGCATGTTTTTTATAAAGGGTTTATTTAATATACACTTATTAATAGAAGTGCAATTTTTTTTATAACTTTTCATCTTAGAAGGGTTAGATAAATATATACCTTTCCAAATAAAATTAAGATCAACCCTTCAAATTTAATCACTGATTTCCACCCCTATAGGAAATTTAATATAATGCCAGCCCTTACCGTATAGGAAATTTAATATAATGCCAGCCCTTACCGTACCTGCCCACAGTTCAAGCACACTGACACACCTGGAATATTTCTCGACAAGCGCTTTCGGGTTAAAGATTTTGTGAGTGACTTTCATCATCCATGGCGTGGCTGATGGTACATGGATCAGTTCGAATATGGTTCATACATATGGTGATAAGACAGTGGCCAGCTGTATACATTCAATGTTTCTCGTTTGGTACTGAGAAAATAGGGATTGTGCACACTATTAGATTCATGTGATGACCTGGTCGAAATTTTAAACTTTGAAATTTGAAATGAGGCAGGCTTCCGCGTGGAAATTTAAATGGTATAAATTTTAAGGTCACGTTATAATGAAGGAGACTCCGAGACTGTTTAGGATCGGCAAGCAAGCGGTTCACCGGAAAACAAATGGAATCATGGCGCACTAAAGATCATGCAAATAGGGCAGAATATTACCGGTTTTTACGAGTAATTATTAATGTTAGATTGTTTTTATGTACTTCTCAATTATCCACTTCGAATGCTGGGATTCAGGCTCTTCCATCGGACCGGTTACTTCCTCTTTTCTTGAGCGTGCCCTGTCTCTCTCTTTAGAAACAGTCGAACAGAGCTTCAAATCGCTGTGGAAAGAGGAATCTCGGGTATGCTTATTTTTCTTTTGTAACTTCCTTTCATTTGTACGCAAAAATCATCATTTAAGTCTTTCTAATACCTGAAACGCCAAACGTTGCAGCCTCCTCTTCAGTTGCGAGAACTACGTATCCACACTAGGACATCATTTTCAAACTTTCCCAAGTCCATAGGATAGCTCCAGTACCTTGAAAATATTACCATCAAAGCCTAACTCAAAAGTTTGCCGGAAGAATTTGTGAACTGCGCTCCTTGAAATACTTATGCTTACAGAGCTGCAACAAAATGATCTCGCTGCCTTATTCTTTTGGAAGGCTTACAAACCTCCAGCACATTAAATTGATATGCGCCTCCAGTTTTCAGATGCTTCCAGAGTTTTTTGGAGATTTAACTCGATCCAAAAGTCTAGATTTGTGTCGTTGCTCCAAGCTGACCGTCTCCAGCGCCACACTTGGAAATATTACGACCCCGGAATACTTGAATATCTCAGACTGTTTGAATGTGACAAAATTGTCCCCCCAGATCGAACATCAACGGTCCTTGAAAGAACTTGACATAAAGAGAGCGAACTTTAAAGAATTGCCCAACTGGATTGGGAACCTATGCAATTTAGAGGCTCTGTCAATAGGTAGCGATTCTTTGGAAGTGTTGCTTCCTCTTTCGCTGTCTAACCTCAGGAGCTTGAAAATTTTGTTTATCGTTGGAGCGCCTAGATTGAAATACTTGCCCAATCCCTTTCCACCGTGGTCTCAAGTGGAAAAGTTGCATATCGAGAGGTGTGGGATAGAACACTTACCACAAGAACTTCTGAAGATGAACAATCTTCTATATTTAGAGGTGGTCTTTTGTCACTGGAACTACCATTTAAAAAGATTGAAGAAGAAAGAGAAAGGGGTAGAGAATTGAATAAATTGGAGTCCTTCCACAACGATGACAAATGCTTGCTTGCGCTCAAGGAGATACATCTGGCCTATACAGAAATATCAGAGGTATTCTTTCCAGAGTGTGTTTGCCCAAACCTTCAACGCCGCTTGAGTGAATGTAGGAAATTGACACAAATAGGTGGGCTTTGTGGTTTATCAAAACTTCAATATCTGAACATTAGTGAGTGTGAAAGATTAGAGAAGCTGCCAAATCTTGAGATGTTGATATCTTTGGAGAAATTGAATGCTTCTGGATGTAAAAGGCTGAGGAGCGTTCAGGGGTTGGAATAGATTAGGAAGCTGAAGAAGCTATGTGTTTATGGATGTGTAAGGTCAGAGGAGCTACCAAATCTTGAGATGTTCATATATTTGGAGAAATTGAATGCTTCCAGATGCAAAAGGCTGAGGAGCATTCTTGGGTTGGGACAGCTCAAGAAGTTGAGGAAGCTATGTGTTTATGAGTGTGTAAGGCTAGAGGAGTTGCCAAATCTTGAGATGTTGATATTTTTGGAGAAATTGAATGCTTCTAGATGCAAAAGGCTGAGGAGCATTTCGAGGTTGGGACAGCTAGCTCAAGAAGCTGAAGACGCTACATGTTGTTGGGTGTGAAAGAATACTTCTCTATTTATATGATCATTATGATCAATCCTTTTTTTAGCTAAGTTATAAGGGATTATATTGAAAAGAAAATAGCATATAGCTAAAATTTAGGATAAAAGGGTTAAACCATGGACCACCTAGTTTAATATAGGATTATTTAAAATGAATGTACTAATAACCATTTTAAGTTTACTTTTCTATGATAAATGATGTACAAGAATGTTTTGCTAAGTTCAATAATATAAATGGTTGGTTGAAAACAATTAATTGTAATATAAAAGTTAAGCAAAGTTCTATTGACAAGTTTAACACTTATTGGAAGAAGTAGGTTGCAGTTACACTATTCCAATTACAATAATTATCATTTTTCTTGTGTACAATTATGTTGTTCTTTTTATGACAAGTTGTAATATAGAAGTTAAGCAAAGTTGTATTGACAAGTTTAACACATATTGGAAGAAGTAGGTTGCACTAACACTATTCCAATTACAATAATTATCATTTTTCTTGTGTACAATTATATTATTATTTTTATGACAAGTTGTAATATAGAAGTTAAGTAAAGTTGTATTGACAAGTTTAACACATATTGGAAGAAGTAGGTTGCACTAACACTATTCCCATTACAATAATTTTCTTGTGTACAATTATATTATTGTTTTTATGACAGGTTGTACCTTTGATCTAGACAAAGCAATTAAGAATATTCAAGGATTTTTGTTTTAGCCTTGGGCTCATAGTGAATTATGACAAAACAAAGTTATGATAATGAAGACAAAAAGATCACCAATCTTAATTTTGTGTAATGATAATAACAACTTAAAGGAAGTTACTTACAGAAATATCTATCTTGGAGTACACCTTAATCACAAGCTTAATTGAAACTATAATATTGAGAAAATAATAAATGGAGGGTGGAAAATCAAATTTCATCTTGAAAATAATCCTAAAATAGTTGATTTCTATTGTACGAAAAAAAATTGTTTGAGGCTCTTGTCAATCCTATTACCTTATATGTATTTGATGTTTGTAGCTATACAATCTCTAAAGAATCATAAAGAAATATCAAGCAAATCCCAAAGTTTATAATTCGTAAACTCAATACACCTTATCTTGTTCTCCCCATACAAGCTAGTCCTTCCTCCATTGAGAGTGTGGCTATGACTAGGTAACTGATGTACAAGCAAAAAAACAACATGAAATACAAACGACTTCCTAAGATTACTTCAAACTCAAGTGAAAGGTATCCATGACTTAGAAAGGTTGGCATAAAGATGTCAATACTTGGCTAAATCATTATGGATGGAGGAGGAGGTCATCGTGCATAAATGTAAATTGTTATGATATAAAGAATTAGAGGATAAGAGACAGTTAAGATGATAGTAATATAAATCTAATTTTAAGGTCACACACCAAATTTGTGTATAAGATAGAGGTGTACATACTCTACTTTGAATCTTTAAGCTCTTATGAGGAAACACATATTTTAACACCCATTGGGCCACTCAAGTTGTACTAGGTCATCGACTCTAATTTAGAAGATTAAATTTCTTTTTATTATAAATAGCATGAAAGAATAAAATCAACATAGCTAAAATAACAATAGCATTGGATGATTCATAAAACATCATTAAATGAATGTAGTAATATTTTTTGTAATACTAAGAAGGTAGAGGATGAAAAACACCTTCTCCCAAGATATCATGTATATGCCCACATTAAATAATAATTGCAAAATATTTATAACAATATCAACCTTCCTAACCTTTTAAATCACTAAAACTATAGATATTTATGAAACATTTTCACCTAGCTCTTTGACCATATAAATAAAACTAAAAAAAAAAAAAAATCTTCACCCTTTTTTTAATGTAATAAATCAACATTAACTTCAATAAAAACTAGCAATCATCATTATTATCACCATAAACATTTTTAATAATAATAATAATTACGTCGTAAGGTGTTCCTCTAAGAATAACTCCCCTCCCATACCACCTATGCCTTCGTGTGTCGTTGATTTGGGTGTTAAACAATAGAAATAACTTGGGCCCTTGGATTGATTCAACTGATATTACTTAGTTACAAAATCTTGCATTCACTATGGGATAATGGTAAAAGTGTCCGAAGAGAAGACTTTTCACACAACAATCGAGCTTCTCAAGAGATGGCTCAAAGCCCATACCCACGTTTCTGATCTTGACTTCAAGAAGCTCTGAAAGGTCTCTTCTACTACGTCTGGAACGTCGACAACAACCAAGTGGCCTAGCTCATCAAAAATATTGCCTCTTTGATTCAAACCCTTGAGCTCGCCCTCGCTAAGCACTACCTCCAGGTGTTTCTCTTAACCATGGTACACAAATATGTTGAAAAGTGTGCAACAAGAAATGCTAAATTTAGAATGTGCTAAAAATAGAACTCCTAAAAATAGCAGTTTGGCCAATGAGCATTTTGGCCACCTTGGGTGAGAGGTGAAACTGCTAAAAATAGAATCTTCTAAAAATAGCATTTCTAGGTCCCTTCCTATTTTTAGCAGTCCCTGGTCTAACTATATGAAGTAAAAACGAATTTGGTCTTAACAGAAGTTTAAAATATTAATTAATTAATCTCCATGAGTTAATTAATTATGGAAAATTAAACTTGAAGTCTTTGTGAGAACATGCAATTAGTTGTCCCAGTGATTGAGGAATTTTATCCTTGATATTCTCCACTGATTGAGGAATCAAGTATGAGTTCTATAATGAGAGGATCAGTTGACTTAGTTTTACTTAGTCAAGGCCAGTTAGATTAATTTAACAAGTTGTTAAATTAATGAGAAATAGTTTGTTAATGTTTGCATGCATGTCACACCTATTATTTGAGATAACTGAGCATTCCCTCATGGATAATTGATGCATGTCAGTTCAGACGGAGACCCAGTTGAGATCAGATGAGGGACAGTGTACTATCAGATGCTTGGATATTTCTAGTAAGTATTCCTTGCATGGAAAAGTATCTATTTCCAAGAGAAATACGTAATATAGGAGATTGGAGGACTTGTGGCCTATATATTGAGGCCTAGGTAGTCTATGATCTTCATCTTTTGATTGCAAAGAGTACAGGATAGCTCTTGAGCTTATTCTTTTTGTAATAAAAAAGGATTTCCAGTTGATTGATAATACAGATAGGGGTTTTATGCTAGTGCTTTCCCCAATGATATATCTTGTGTTATGGTTAATTATTTCTCTTGATCAGTTATATGTGTTTATGCTTGATGTTGCTCATGAAATTGATTATGCTTCCGCTTAATGTTTTGTAGAACTAGATCAAGTATTATTCTTTAGTACATTGCATATATCAGTTTGATCTACAGGTGTGAAATTTCTACAGAATATAGTGGAATTGGTCATCTGCACCTAGACAAATTCTATCTCATGCTCAACCAATTTCTTCATCATGTTTTTCTCCTTTTAAATGACCATGGGTGGCATTATACATTGACAAAAGGGTTCACGGCAGATTTAAGGAACAAAACCCTTTTGGCCGAAGATAAGTACCCAAAGACATTTTTGTTGAGGATTATCCTCAAATTTTAGACTATGAAGGGCAACTCTTATTGGGTAGCAGATCCCCCCATAGCATGTTTTTAGGGCTTAAAGCCCGAGTTTTGGTCAAGTGTAATGTAAAGACCCCCCGAAATGCAGGCGTGGAGCACGAGAGTCTAGGTTTGTCTGCCCTAAAATAATGTAATTTAATGTATAGTATGTCGGGTGAGGCTCTAAGTGTAAAGGGGGTCTTAGAGTTTTTAGAAGTAATAGCTAGATGTGAATGCATGGTTAGAAGATAGAAGTAGATCTGAAGGTATTGGGTCGTAGTGGTAGGAAGAGGCTCTGCAGCTGAGTGCGCAAAGGCCCAGTAGAGTCCGCAGCTGAGTGCGCGGACCCCTGCAGCTGAGTGCGCAGGGTGGAGTCGGGTTTGTAACTAAACTTGAGTATTAATAAAGATAAGATTGATTCAGAATGTTGTGTGTCTATTTGTAGATCTGTACTTCTATGTTATGGTTATCTTCATGCATTTATATTGTTTTCGAGTACACGCGCTAATCTTAAAGTTGAACAAGTAATAAATAATATTTTGTCAGCATAAACTAAGTTAAAGCAATAATATAATAGCACATTCAGGATCAGATCGGGATAATACGGTAATCACAAAGGTGTGCACGGGTTGCAAAGAATAGAAAGTTGCACGGAGCAGCACAGCGCGTAGTTTAGGATCAAGAACCTCTGGAACCCTCATCAAGACATCCCTAGGGTGTGGAAACCTGGTTCCAACACCCTCCCATACTACTTTGGGTGAGACTTCAATCCACACTTCGTGGACTGTTGTCGCAAGGGCCAGTAGTACAGGGATTTTCTTGGCTAAACTCACTGTTGAACCTAGGTCAGGCCCCACGTAGCTAACAAATGGTTCCATTGCCTGGACTGGGATCTGCCTAAGGGATGTCTGATGTTGTGCCACTGGAACCCAATAAAGAAGTAAATTAAAGAGTGGTTGGACAAGAAGATTCAAGAGTTCGCAACACAGGAAAACATAACTCCGCAGGTATCCGAGAAAAGGTGGCTGGATTGCTACGTGTATATGGAAATCCACGAGATCTTCTTCGCATCCTTTCCTTCTGAACTATATGAGTGGATCGCGAGGTTAGTCGACAACCAGGGAAGGTGTAAGCTCGACCAACCGATAATGTGGACTCCGGAAGTAGTGCGTAGACTAGAGGCATCAGAAGATAAGATCGCGCAAGCTATGGACCATTGGCTCGATCGAATAATAGGGGGATTTATCACTAAGTTTTCGGTAGACATGACCATGAGCTGCAGCGAAGAAGAACGACGTTTTCTCTAGGGACCGCGAGGTAAGTACATTAAATCTCTGAATACCTAGATTAAGATGTTGTTATGTGAAAAGCAAGTTATGCAAATACATTAATTTTTTGGAACGATGCGGAGTGGAAAAATCTACAAAGGTAGCGGGGGATTAGGAAGCAGTCCCTTAATTTCACCTTCATGAGAGAGCGAGGAAGAGCTCGCTCAGGTCTCTCCAAGAAGTGCATTCAATTTGATAAGGCATAGAATTCCGCAATTACCACCTCCAACCACGCCACCACCCACTTCACCTCCTTCACCTCTATCTCCACCCACTCCACCTCCACCAACCCCGTAGTTCAGCATGGCGAGCGCGATCAAGCTACCTATATTCAGAGGGGTAGGGAATGAGGATCCAAACCAGTTCTGGTTCGTGGTAAGAGCAGTGTGTGAAGCGCAAGAGGTCACAGACGACAACATTAAAAAGTCTACATTGGTGAGCGCACTGTAGGATCACTCGTTGACATGGTATATCAAACATTCTAATGACCACCCAAACACAAGGATAGTCGAGATCCAGAATGCGTTGAACAGAGAATCTAGTCGGCTGAAATCAAAGGCACAGTCAATCATCGAGTTTAAAGAGATCGTGATGCTTCCAGGGGAGACCCCTTGGGATCTGGATCAACGACTGAAGAATACGATCCACGAGGCTAATATGATGCTCACGGATGCACAACATTGCACATGGTTTGTGGCATCTCTGACACCATACCTGAGGACGATGTTGTCACGATAGAAACTTTCTACCCAGGCTAAAGCACTGGATATGGTGATGAGGTTGCATGGGACACCCATACAAGATTCAGGGCTGGGAGTTCAAAAAATCCATGCGCAACTACAGAATCTATGCCTGGAAATGCAGAGCTTGAAGCAGGATAGGGCACCGTGGCTAGAGGCACGCGAGGAAGTATGGTGCATAAAATGTAAAGGTCAAGGCCATGATAGGGACCACTGTCCAGTATTCGCGAACTACTTGGCAGGAGGGGGGCCAATGCTGTTGAGACCAAAGGCATAGGCAGGGCCAATGCGACACCCAAGTTATGGCGTGCGATCTGTTAGATAGGAGGAAAACACATGATGGATAATTGTCATTTGTTGTAGAAGTATACGCAAACTCCCCATCAGTTGTTTTGTAATTTCTGCAGGTCAGTAGGCCATGACGAGCGCGCTTGTCGCAGTTACAAGTTAATGATGGACCGAACCCCAGCATATAGGATGCAGACAGAAATGTGAGCTCTCGACCAAGCTGCGGGGATGACGCGCGCTAGATTTCAAGGGCAAGGTCGAGGACGAGGAGGAATGGGACCAGGAGTGGGCCGCGAATAGTTAATTTGTTGCAATTACGGAGGACCAGGCACTACGCCCATGATTGTACCAACGTGATGAGAATATCCTGTTCATATTGTGATTAATTTGATCATAAAATGGTAGATTGTCCTACGTTGATCGCACAGATGCACGAGAAAGGGGTACTCTAGCCTCCTCCGACTTAGAATATCCAAATGATGAGGTATGAACCGCATAAAGAAGACCCAAATGTGAACATAATGCTTAGAAGTGGTGCGACCACAAGGGAGGATAAGGGGAAGTAGCCTGAGGAAGATACATGGGTTCACAAGGCTCCTACAAAGGAACCTGGGTTTGACGTAGAACACGCAAAGGAGAAAGAAGAGCTTCGTGGAGGCCTCCACTTCAGGTAGTAAGGGTCAACCAGAGCCAAGGATGGATCCTTCTATGCTTACTACCTTTTTGGAGACATGCACGAAATTGTTGCGCGACAATAAGGCAGTTAAGGGACTACAGGAGTTGATCACTAGGTGCACAAGGGTCAGGGAACCACGCATAGTCCGGAAAAGGGGAAAGCATGCATTGTGCACCAGGAGGGAAATGAGATTAACGACGCAGACTGGCGAATATGAAATGGATCAAGTCATCCTAGATCTAGGATCAGACGCGAATGTGTTACCAAAGCAAACATGGGAATGCATGGGCAGGCCCGCATTACAATCGTCCCCTATTTAATTACGAATGGAAAACTAACAGAAGATTTTTCGCATGGGGAGGTTGCAAGGGGTAACAGTTGATATCGAAGACACGAGCACACAGATGGACTTTGAAGTAATAGAGATTGTCGATGACAGCAACCCTTATCCTGCATTGCTAGGAATAGACTGGGCCACTGATATGAATGGAGTCATCAACCTGAAGAAGCGGAAGACGATATTCGAGAAGAAGTCCCTATGTGTAGTAGTTTCTCTAGACCTAGCCGAAAGAGCACGCTACACTGAACCAGTGCGCGACGATGAAAGCAATGATGAACTGGACTGTATTTACCAGATAAAAATGTGAGTTTTGGTCAAGTGTAATGTAAAGACCCCGCAAATTGTAGGTGCGGAGCACGAGAGTCTAGGGTTGTCCACCCTAAAATAATCTAATTTAATGTATAGTATGTCGGTCTACCCATGGTTCACAGACCATGAGATTGTATAAATAGAGTGAGGCTCTAAGTGTAAAGGGGGTCAGAGAATTTTTGGAAGTAATAGATAGATGTGAAGGCATGGTTAGGAGATAGAAGTGTATCTGAAGGTATTGGGTCGTAGTGGTAGGAAGAGGCTCTACAGCTGAGTGCGCAGAGGCCTAGTAGAGTCCACAGCTGAGTGCGCAGACCCCTGCAGCTGAGTGCGTAGGGCGGGGTCGGGTCTGTAACTAAACTTGAGTATTAATAAAGATAAGATTGATTCAGAATGTTGTGTGTCTATTTGTAGATCTGTACTTCTATGTTCTGGTTATCTTCATGCATTTATATTGTTTTCGAGTACGCGTGCTAATCTGAAAGTTGAACAAGTAATAAAGAATATTGGGCCTGCATAAACTAAGTTAAAGCAATAATATAATAGCACAGTCAGGATCGGATCGGGATAATACGGTAATCACAAAGGTGTGCACGGGTTGCAAAGAATATAAAGCTATGCGGAGCAGCACAACGCGCAATTTAGGATCGTGAACCTCCGGAACCCTCATCAAGACATCCCTAGGGTGCGGAAACCTAGTTCTAGCACCCGCCCTACTACTTCGGGTGAGACCTCAGTCCACGCTCCGTGGACTGTTGCCGAAAGGGCCAGTAGTACCGGGATTTTCTTGGCTAAACTCACTGCTGAACCTGGGTCAGGCCCCACGTAGCCAACAACTCTTGAATGATTTTTCTTCACTCTCCACACAAGCCAAGATGAATGTTGTTGTTGTCATATATGGTGGTGAGAACATCAAAACAATATATAGAAAATACAAGAGTCTTGGGATCAATATTGTTTCTCTAACAAATCTTGAAGACTTGTTTGCCTCTAAGGTAACATCTCCTAGAGTAGTAGTTCTTGAACCTTCCATATTTTTCTCATATGAGTCCGTAACTATAAGCTCATAAGAAAGCCTAGGAACATATGCAGATTTAAAACTAGATGTTGCCTCCTATAAATACAAAGGCATTTTCGTAGGGAATTACATAGATGAGCCGGGTGTAATAGAACCTCAGAGCCCTGGTAATTCTTTGATGCAATCACCTTTCCAATCTTCCTCAAATGGGTTGGGATCCCTTGGTAGAATGTCACCTTGTTGTGTAGATGTGGAACATCATAATACATGTGGGTCTCCCTTATCATCATATATGGCTACAATCATAAATTTAAGAGTTATTGCTTTTGTTGAGAGGGTTATTCGTAAACTACCATGGATATTTCATTGGACAATTTGTAATAACAAATGTGATAATAAAATATCAAAATGCAATATTTTTACACTATTACAGTTCTATTAAAACTCTAGATCTATAAATTTAATTGTAATTAGTGCATGCATTCGAATGGAAATTATGTATAAAAGTGGAGAACGAGAAAATAAGATCACACAGACACATAGCACACAGAATATGCTCTCTGAAACCATTTCGAGAGAAAATCCAGTTGGAAGGTGAGGTTGCTTCTCTCTCTTTCTCTGTTTGGAAATATGGTTGTAGGTACAAAGACGTAATTCCATAATTGCACAATTTCTTGAGGGAGATGCTCAAATTTTAGCTAGACCAAGTCTAGAG